>OY997272.1:56571582-56691582 GCA_963921465.1 Triticum timopheevii | reverse complement strand
ATATATAGAATTAGTTTATTTTTAGTAAATGCTTAGTTGAACTAATTGAATTAATATAACTAGTTTATTTTTAGTAATGTTTAGTTGAACTAGTTGAATTAATATAACTAGTTTATTTTTAGTAAATGCTTAGTTGAACTAATTGAATTAATATAACTAGTTTATTTTTAGTAAATGTTTAGTTGAACTAGTTGAATTAATATAACTAGTTTATCTTTTAGTAAATTCTTAGTTGAATTAATAGAAGTAGTTGAATTAATTGAATTAGTAAGTGTTTAATGTTTCGCCTAATATGAACATAGGAAATGCTGTCTGACGACGGAAAAAATTTCATTATGTGTGAATACTGTGAAGACCAGCGCGGCCAGTGTGACAGAAATTTCCTCGTTGATGATAGACGATTCAACATCAAGCTGGAGGAGACCTTCGAATTCGATACAGCAAGTCACAACGACAAGTCTGTTTTCGTAATTAAGCATGACTTATATATGCTTCATTTGCCTGACTTATAATTTTTAATTTTCACTATTCTACTAGCGCATCCCCTGCCATGCAAGAATTTTTGTCTTGGATAAGATATGTTTCAATGATATGGAAACTATGGAGGTAAAGAGAGTTTACCTGAAAACTGAGCATGGTTATACTTTCAACGTCAAAGTATACAATGCACACACGTATACCTATTTTGAATGCAAAACTTGGCAAGCACTATGCAAGGCTTATGCATTTGAGCCTGGTATGGTTATCACCTTTGATATTCGTCCGGAAGATGATATTGAAGGTAATAGAGACATATGGGTCGATGTGCAGACGCCTCCAGTTCTACCATTATGTGAGTTCTTCTCAACTATATTTTTGTCTTTGACATTGCTTATTTAAAAATAATTGACAACTAATTTCTATTGACAGCTTATCTCCATTCAACCAAATATGTCCGGCGCTTGGTAGACAGGACCTACTACTGTCCCGGAGCTGAACTAAACTGCGAGGAGATAAGTCATTATGTTTCATGGCTTGAGGATCTTCATACTGTCAAGACAAATTTTCTTCCTGCACTTACAAATGTTAGTACTCAAAACGTGCGACCAATAGTGATGGTATTGAACTACGGTCACATCTATTTAGGAATGATGGTAAGATTTTTACTATTTGTCCTCAGTGCATATTTTGCATACATAATTTTTTTTGCTAAACTTTCATTGCTAAGTATATTAATTAAGTACTATACGATGTTCTTCAACAGGGACTCCCGATGACAGTTGTGCCTCAGGGGATCGAGACTAAAGGTTGCATGTCAATTGTTAGCTTACGGCCAAGATATCCTGCATTGCACACGAATGCATTCAGGATTTCTAGAAGCGATGAATGCTTAATAGTGAAAGATTGAAGAAAAATTGTTAACGATCGCAGAGAAGTACTAGGGGGCAGCAATGAGAAGCGCAGCCCACGATTAGGAGACAGGTTCATCTGCATGCTCCAGTATGATCAATCAGGAGAGCTATACATGTTCTATGCTATTTTACCAGAGAGAGAGAGAGTAGCTAGCAGGAGTGATTTAGCTAGTTCATGCTGCTCTTAGTACTTGTCATTTCATGTCCGTGTTCTTCGTTCTAAACTTAAGTTATTTGCTTTTGTGGTGTTATATATGAACGCTTATAATATCATGACAATCATGTTGAACTCGATGATATTTTTGCTTCTGGTACAAGTGAATGTTTCTTCTTTAAGCTAGTAGTGTTGGTGGTGATTAGATAGCGGTAATGACTATGATGATTAATATGATGATGGTGATGAGTTATTATATCATTTAATGAAAGAAACCGCAGATTAGTTTCAGCTGGATGGATCCTACCTAAGTGATCAAGTATATGCCATATCCGTATATATTATACTTGACCAAGTATAATATGGATATGGCATATACTTGATCACTTAGCTAGTAGCTAGATCCAATGCATCCAGTTGAAACTAATCCGCGGTACTTTTGCCTAATGATTTAACAACTCATTATAATGTAAAACAATCACTAAATTAAATTGAAAACACAAAATTAAAGAAAAATTAAAAAAAACCAAACATTTAGTACTGGTTGGTGTTACCAACCGGTACTAATGCCCTACACGCACCCGGGTCTGGCTCGTGCCACGTGGTGGCACTTTAGTACCGGTTCGTGACGAACCGATACTAAAGGGGGGGACCTTTAGTCCCCACTCTTTAGTGCCGGTTGGCGAACCAGCACTAAAGGCCGTCATGAACCGGCACTAAAGGCCGGTTCTGTACTAGTGAATGTTTCTTTCCCAACTTTAGCAATGAGCTTCTCCTTCCATCCGTAAACACGCCCTGCAATGGCATTCTTCACAGAGCCGAAGGCCTGTTTCCTTGATTTACCTACATGGACCGGTAGCCCGAGGTATTTCTCGTTCCAAGACTCGCTTTGTATCTGGAGAGAATCCTTGACAGCAGCCTTCATGTCCTCTCTCGTGTTCGGGCTAAACATAATGGCAGACTTCTCCAGATTGATGCATTGCCCGGAACATGCCTCATACAGGTCCAAGATCTCGCGAAGTTCCTGGGCTTCCTCCTGCTTGGCCCTCAGAAGAAGGACCGAGTCGTCCGCAAACAGAAGGTGTGAGACCACCGGAGCACCCTGGCAGATTTTGAAGCCCGATAATCTTCCTGTCTGCTCTGCATCGTGAAGAAGTGCTGAGAGGCCTTCCACACAGATGACAAAAGAGGTACGGTGAAAGCGGACCGCCTTGTCGGAGTCCACGTGAGGGTATGAACTGTTCTGTAAGGACTCCATTTATCCTGATCTGATAGCGGACAGTTGTGACACAGTTCATCACCAAATCAACCCAGCGTGAGTGGAAGCCTAGCTTATTTAACATTGCCCTCAAAAAATCCCATTCAACTCTATCATATGCCTTAGACATGTCGGTCTTGACTGCTGCAACCCCTTCAATCCCCTTCCTCTTGTTCAGCAAGTAGTGTGAAAGCTCATATGCGATAAGCACATTGTCGGTAATCAGCCGACCTGGAACAAACGCACTTTGGTTGTCAGAGATAATATCCGGAAGCACTATTTTGAGACGGTTTGCAATCACTTTGGAGACCAACTTGTATATAACATTGCACAGGCTGATGGGCCTCAAGTCCTTGATTCTTGTGGGATTCTTAACCTTGGGAATAAGCACCACAGTTGTGTCGTTCCACCCTTCCGGGATCGTGCCACCGTTGAGCACCGAAAGGACTTCATCAACCACTCGATCACCCATGAAGTGCCAATGTTGTTTGTACACAATCGCGGGCATGCCATCTGGCCCGGGTGCCTTAAGATCACCAATGTGGTCTAGTGCAGCTTTCACTTCCTCCCTTGTTACTTCTGCCCCAAGACTAGCCCGCATGGCACTCGTAACACGGGGCTGAACCTTGTCAATGAGCTCAACCATTCTAGTGCCCCCGGTGGAGGTGAAGAGGTCCTGAAAAAAAGAGCAGACATAGTTATTAAGATCCTCCCCTTCCTGCACCTCCACACCATCCTCCTTTCTCAATGCTTTCACACGGTTAGCTTTCCTCTTGCTAGAAGTTACAACCATGAAATACCGCGTACTCCTGTTGCCATCCCGTAGCCAGGTGACATGGGAATGTTGTTTGGCTTTTGTGTTCTTCTTGTTCTCCAAATCCTAAACTACACTCCTCAGCCTCGCCTCCTCCCGGATATTCTCCTCTGACACCGGTGCACGCAAGCATCTTTCCAGGGCGTTCCGCGCCTTTTTAAGCCTCTCCCGCAATTCACCAGCCCCCCCTTCCCCCAAATCTGCATCCTACTTGCCACATTACACAAGGCACTAGCCACATCTCCACTCCCGTTCATACACCCCTCCCCCCAAGCTCCCTGAACCTCCTCACTACATCCCTCTTCTTTTAACCACCAAGCTTCGAAGCGAAACCCTCTGTCTCCCTCCTGACTCCTCCTCCTCTCGCCATGAGTGCAAACTATCACCGGTCTATGGTCAGAGTGGCGTGGTGCACCGTTAACGACCGAGAATTCAGGAAACATCCCCACCCAAGCAGCATTTGCCGTTGCTCTATCCAATTGTTCACAGATGTACGTGTCGATTTCAGAACTGTGATTCCTCCATGTAAACTTGTCCCCTTCATAACCCAGGTCCGAAAGCGCACATGCCTCGAGGGTTGCTCTGAAGTTATCCATGAGGCGTTGCGATCGCACTGCCCCCCTATTTTCTCATCGGCCGACAGGATTTCATTGAAGTCACCCATGCATAGCCATGGTCTCCCTTGCTGGTGTTATTGCCCTAGAATCTTCATCATCCTCCAAGTTTCCAACTTCCTCTCCGACGCCGATTCACCATAGACCCCTGTGAGCCGCCACACCTTACCATTCTCATCTGCCACATCCACATCGATATGTCTCCATCCATACGACCGCAGTGTCACCTCTACCCCACGCCTCCAGAACATCGCTACTCTCCTACTTCGGCCCTCAGAGCTCCATGCGGTCATATTAGACGCCCCAACTTCTATCGGAATTTCTCCAATTCGCTCACAGTCATCTTTGTTTCAGCCAGAAAAAGTACATCGGGATCCTCCACCCTCCCCAGATCGATGAGGCCCTGAACCGCCGGTCCATTCCCAAGTCTTCATTGTGACCGGCGGGACTGCTCCTGCAGTCCGGCCGATATATCAATGTGTTTTTCTGCAATCTCATCAGTTGCACTCCTCTCACCTTCCACCTGAACCACCTCCGCCCTTCCCTTCTTTCCAAGCTTCTCCTCCTCCCCTCCACTTACCACGCATCTGACCAAGCACCTCCTCCCTAGCTACATTTTCCTCATGCGCACCCCTGTCTCTCCCCTTCCTCATGTATCTTTTGCCTTCTGGGTTTTTGCCGGTCCTGCTAGGTTCATGCCCTTTTTCCTTCTGGGTTCCTCCAGCACCATCCCCTGTTTGTATCATCAGGGTGTCCTGAGCTCGAGTAGTCTGACTCCCCACCTGATCACGAGAGCTAGCCAAAAATGCCTCTGCCTTCTTCGCCTCCATGTCTTCCAGCTCGAGTTTCTTTGGGTTGCCCGAACTGCGGGATCCAGAAGGGTTTTTAACTGGACTAGTTACCTCCTATCCTTTGTCCATCTTGGTAGCTCCCTCCCCGCTCGACCTGGAGTCATTCTTCCTCCACGACAGATTGTCACTTCCTCCGCCCGACGAGCGGCTAAAGCCATAGCTGCGAGACCCACCCGAATTCCGCCCACTCCCTCTCCATAGGCCATCATCCACCCCTCCTCGCTTAAACCCCATGTCAGCCTTCAACCATCTGCCAAACTGTTGCTTCTCTCCCCTCTTCTCCTTTAGAGGACAATCCTCATCGCAATGTCCAATCACCCACCGGTAGCAAAAATATGGAAGGTATTCATACTCAAATCGACACCAACCCTTCTCCTCCTCCTCTCCCTCCTTACCTCCCTCTTTCTCCTTCCCGTTTCTGTTAGCATCACCTTCCACCCCGTCATCTAGAGTAAAACCACGCATCAGAGGTTTGTCAATGCGCATCCTGACCTTGATCCTCAGGAAATGGCCGATGGCATTCCCATCGGCTCCAGTGTCTGACTCCACAAACTGCCCCACTATATTGCCAATTTCCTCCGCAGATTCTTCGTTCATCATTCCAAGGGGGAGATTGAAAACCCTAACCCAGATGGGTATATCATTAAAAGCATAATCCTCCGGCCGCTTACTTGGATCAATAATCCTCCACCACTACCAGCTCCTTATCGAACATCCAAGGCCATTCTCTAACGCCTTCCTCTTCCTTGATTCTTGGTGAAAGGTGAATAAGAAGCGATTCACCCCTATCTCTCTGCAGCTAATACCCTTGATTGGACACCAGGCCCTCCCTAACGACAGCGCTATCGCATCCGGGTGAGCCATATTCAACGACAAGTTGACCACATGCAAATTGAGCAAAATGTAACTGATTGTAGCCACAAATGTTTCTGAAATTATCTAAAAAGAACGAACACTTAGTTAATATGTGTTTCTGAATTTCAGCATTTGATTCCAAATTTTAACCACATAAGAAAGTATCTGAATTTTAACATGTAGCTGCCCATATTGTTAACCATATCTGAATGTACCTGAATTTGAACTACTTCAACAAATTATATCTGAATTTAAGCCAATTAATTACTGAATGTACATGAATGTTTCTAAATTTGGACAACCTGACATATGTATCAATCAATTTCTAATGCAGAAGACAATGTAGTACTAAATTACACATATCGGTGCCCACATTAATAGCAACTACATCAAAGGGAGCCTGCTTTAATTACAAACTCCCCCCAAATCAGTACAAACTCTAGTCAATTCACTACAAACCCTAGCTCTCGTCAACATATTGAATCGTATCTACACCCCCCCAATAAGTACAAACCCTAGTCAATCCCACCCAAACCCGAGCGAAAACCCTACCAAAATCCCCAAAAAATCCCCTGCCAAAACCCTAGCGCTAACCCCTTTCTCCATAAGATTTTGACTTTCAAATCCATTGATTGCGACTATGGACTATTGGCTATGGGGGGTAACACATGAATAAAAGCTGATTATGGCGGAGGCTCACGGGTTCATACTGTATTGCGGCGGCGGTTCGTGTTCCAGGCGACGAACATGGGCCATCGCGAGAGCAGACGCGCGAGCTGCCTTGAACCTCCGTTCTGGCGACGGCACAACCTCCCGCAGCCTCGCTCCCGACAAGAGAAGAAGTCGCCGATCACCTTCGCCTCCGATCATCGCCACGGGAAAACCAATCGTCATATACGGAGATACAGCATATGCGGTGACCAACGCTGCTCACTGATGTGACATTAAGCACCGTAATATGGGTATTCCGGAGTCCTGTGAACACGGTGAACTTCACGATCAAATACATTGGCCGTGGGTGAATTTAACTCTCTCGAGTCCGTTGACGCGGAGCTCATCCCACGCAGTCTCGAAGTGAAAAAAAAAAAGGAAAGAAGCAATTTCTAAAAAAAAAAGAAGCAATAAAACATGGCGTGGCATGAGACTGAGGGGTGGGAGCCCACCTGTTTTATTTTTTGAGGGAAAGGAGCTTACCTACCTGGGTTGGGTCGAACCAGATCAGATCAGATCAGACCCACGCAGATCACTCCACCGCGCTTTCCCCATTCCCTCGCCGCCGTCAATCTCCTCCTCCGCGGCGGCGCCGCCATGCTCTGGCTCCGGTGCTGCGGCCTCACCCAGCTCCTGTCGTTTCGCTCCGCCTCCACCATCTCCCAGCTCAGCCGCCTCATCTCAGCCGCCGCGCCCGCGCCCGCCGTCTCCCCGAACCCTAGCTTTGCCGTGGAGGAGTATCTCGCCTCCACCTGCGGCCTCACCCGAGCGCAGGCCCTCAAGGCCTCCGCTAAGCTCTCCCACCTCAAGTCCCCTTCCAAGCCCGACGCCGTCCTCGCTTTCCTCGCCGGCCTCGGCCTCTCCGGCGCCGATGTCGCCGCCCTCGTCGCCAGGGACCCGCTGTTCCTCTGTGCCAAAGTGGAGAAAACCCTGGCACCCAATGTCGCGGAGCTCACCGGCCTCGGTCTCTCGCGTTCTCAGATCGCGCGCCTCGTCTCGCTCCCCAGTGTCACTTTCCGCTGCAGATCCATCGTCTCCACGCTGGAGTACTTCTTGCCCCTCTTCGGCTCCTCCAAGAACCTCCTTCGAGCCCTACCTCGAGCGGGTGGCTCCGTTCTCTCGGGCAACCTCGAGCGGGTGGTCAAGCCCAATGTTGCCTTCCTGCGCGAGTGCAGGCTAGGTGCTTGTGATATTGCCAGGCTCTGCATACATACGCCATCGCTGCTCAGCATCAGCACGGAACGCATCCGGACAGCAGTGGCGTGCGTCGAAGGTCTTGGTGTACCCCGTGGATCTCGGATGTTCAAGCATGCGCTACAAGTTGTTGCATTCCTCAGCGAGGAGAAAATCACCACCAAAGTGGAGCACTTGAAGAAAACGTTCAAGTGGTCGGATGCCGAGGTGGGCATTGCTGTTTCTAAGGCTCCAAAGCTGCTGACGATGTCCATCGAATCGCTGCAGCGCAGGTCCGAGTTCCTCATCTCCGAGGTGGGGTTGGAAATGACATACATTGTTTATCGCCCAGCAATGCTCATGTACAGCTTGGAGGGCAGGATCAGACCCCGATACTATGTTGTCAAATTTCTCAAGGAAAATGGATTGCTAGATCACGACCGGGACTACTATGCTGTAGTCATGATCAGCGAGAAGGTATTCGTCGAGAAGTTCATATGCCCTCATAAGGATGCTGCACCGCACCTCGCTAATGACTATGGAGCAGCTTGCAGAGGAGAGGTTCCAGCTAGATTCAGTTTCACATGAACCAAGACTAATAAGAAAATTGGTATGTTCATTATGTCATTCAGTAGAGAAGAAAGCATTGCGCTGCTATGAACTTGTCCTTCCTCGTGTTGTCATATTGCACACATCTTGGAACTAGGAGAGTATGAGGTCAGGGCATTCTGCCAATTTCTTTGAAGTATCAATGAGTAGTATTTCTGCACACTCTGTATCTTTGTGTTCTAAAATGGCCATTGCAGTTTTCAATGCAATCCTCCATCTGCCTTTCATGAAAGAATGTTCTTATTTTGGCCATGAAGATGACATGAAGTCTCGAAATTCCCTGGGAGTAGTGTTTCCGTTTCCTACTAGTAGTTTGTATCAGCTTTCGTTTATTTATCTCTTGTAGTTTTGGATGGCCTTCTGAGTGATACTCTTCTAGGGGAATCTGATCTTGAAACTGAATAGTTGAGTAGTAGGCTAGTTGCATTTTTGTTGAAAGCCTACTTGTATATCACTATGTAAACAGAAATTTCTAATGCCCTGGTATTTGTACTGGAGAAGCAAATTGATGCTTGTATTTCCTAGTGCTGAAAAACAGAGGACATACTTAAGTTATGGTAACCTTAAAAAGGGTTATGGCATTACCATGTAAATTTCTGCTATATCTTTTAGCTAATTTTATTATTCCATAATTGCACTATTTATATTGATTGCGAGGGCACATTTATCCCTTAGCATATTTGTTTAGTGTAGTATAGTGGGTCTTGTGTACCGTTTTTTTTGCAAATTTCTATCTGGAAAGTCAGAGTAGGAAAAGGGAAAAGGCCGGATGGGACCATGTAGTCTGGAATCTTGCAGAATTTCAAATATAGGAATTACTATGTACCTCAGTCTATGGACCAACCTGTGAGGATGGTGCACATTTGTTTGTCCCTGATGTGAGGCTGTGGAAGTTGGAAGAAATGTGATCTCTGGTGTGTGCGTGCAGTAAGGCAAAGGAGTGGCCCATGCTATACTTGATGAATGAAACGCAGGTGAGGGGAACATGTTGATCAGTGGAGCAACCTACCACCAGGTGAGAAGCGCGTGGAAGTTTTCTCAAGCAAAGAGTGGCTGCTCAACAGGAGCATACTGATTTACTGAATGTGGATGGTGCTTTTTTCTTCTTCCAGGAAACGCGACAAAACATATACTGTTCTGAAGGCCCTGCGGGGGTATGATGCCTTGAAGCTTCAGTGACAAGTATGGCCTGACGGTGGCACGAGTTCTATTCAGGGAAGCTCCTACTTCTCTCTTCTTTGAATTTTGCAAGTTGAGTAATCCTCCTAGTATTGTACTATTGATGTGAATAAACTAGCATATGGTACTTTAATCATTTTTTGCTTCTTGTTTCTTGTTGGATGTGAACAGTCTGTATGAGTCACATGCATGTATATGGAAAGTTTGCATTCTCAACTCTGAATTTGAATCAGAGCTGAGCGTTAACTGTGAATCTTTCAGACTCCATGTGCGAACTCTGAATCTTATTATACCCTATTCAAGCGTGAAGCTATAGTAAGCACTTAGAAATCTTTCAGGAGCCCAGGTTTAACTCGAACCAGAGGAGAAAGTTAACAGCAATCTTACAACAGAGTTTGTAAGCTGTGCGCCCCCGCCCAGAACGACATGTTCTCTATTTGGTTGCCAGAAGCTAAAAGGGTAAACTTCTATGTACGACCCACTTCAACATTTTCCATTATCATGGCAGCATATGTATGACAAGAGTTCTTTTTTGTTTTCAGAACGTTGGGACTGGGCTTAACTAATTATGATGAGAAATCACTTTCTTTTCTTAAATACATCAGTGATTAGAGGATTTTGATTCTCCTGTCGTTTTCATAAATGTCCAATTTAGTCTATTAAAATAGTCATATTTTCATAAAGGTTCACCAAAAGCGAAATGTCATTTTTATAGTTTCACTGTCAGCGGATAGAACTGTTTTACCTTGAAGTGTAAATCGTACGTTTAGTATCTAAAAAATGTATTGAAGGCGTGTGATGAAATCCAAGTGCAAAGGCTAGCTGATTTGGATCATTCTTATTTTGTGGAATCTATTTGTCCAACATTTATGCATATTTATTTAGAGTAGATAAATAAACTTCACTAGTGAACTTACTACATGAAGGCAATATACTGACAGTTGATAATAAAATACAGCTCCTGAATTAATCCCGAAAAACTCACGCAAGTGGCCATGATGAGCAATCAATGCGACGAGGACCAGGAGAAGGAGAAGAGCAGCAACTAACTTGGTATGGTTGTTTACCAACTGAGTTTTACACAAAGAGGAGAGCCTTATAATTAGAGACTTATTCAGGGGATTGGACATGACTATAAATCGATGAATCTAAATAAACCCGGGCTGGGTTTGAACATGGACAGGTATGGTGCCACGTACGGGGATTCAGTTCAACTCAATAATCGGAGAGAAGTGCAGCACAGGATAGTCCAAACTACAGCCACATCAAGCGCTCCTAGGTCCTGAGATGTAGCAGGGAATGTACCTAGCTACAACTCGTCGAAACAATGCGGCCAATAAGTGTCGGAGATTGCTTAAAAAGCATGGAGGTAAGACATGACCACTGGAGGTGTTTGTCTTTCTTTGATCCACCCAAATTCAAGGTTTTCAGTTTACTAAATGTAGGTGGTGCTTTCTTTCATTCTTCCAGGAGTAGGAGGAGACGAAGTATGGCACCGGCTGGGGCTTTTATCTAGTGTTTGCCAACTCAATATGTGTTCACATTGCTCCCTCCCCGATCTCCTCTAGTTCATGCCTCGGTCCGTCCGCTTGCTTTTCTGAGAAGACATGCCCTTGGAACACCGTCAGCTGGGCTGCCGTTTGATGATGCCCTTGACACGGCGAAGTTATATCCGTCAGTCACCCCAGAAAATTCCCTCAAAAGAAAAGGTCTGTACCCAAGAAAACTAATCTTGGCTGCTTCAAAATGTGTAGAAACATGTTTGTTTGAGCATACTGTATGTAATCCAGATTGTGACCAAATATTAACCAGCATACCACTATGAGGTGCAATATTAAGAATTATTCGCTTCTCAAGGTACCCGACCACACAACACAACATTATACTACGAACGCAAGAGAGACAAACATTTTTTTCCCCAGAGTTCGAGGAGGAGAGAAAATAAATAGAGAAGGAAGAACAGACCAAACCAAGCCAAAGGATCACCGCTTCTTTGCCACATACAGCAAAGGGAAAAGGTTGGCTGGAGTTATCATCACAACATAATCATCTCAAATTTAGTCCACTTTATCACTAAAAAGATGATCTACATGGTGAAGACACGGAGCTTGGTTACCCTGTATGATTTCTCTGTTCTGCTTGGTCTTTTCATGTCATACTATGGTGGATATATTAGACATATCTTGTCCAGTGACATGTTCTTTCAACTATGTTGAATCAATGCCCTCTTTATACTTGATTGATGAAGTGACTTACCAGGAGGCGAGAAGACTGGGGAGCTTTTCCTTGAGTGAAGTGTCAGGGAGATAAACAACATTTATTTTGCAGGTGAAACAAGAACATATCGACTGGTTTACCGAATGTTGTAGGAGAAGATGCGCTGAGACGGGATGTAGAAGATTCATGGTGCTTTCTTCTTGTTCCAGGAGATCGCGAAGCATGGCAGATGGGGCTTTGCTATGCCCGCTGCCTTGAAGCGGCTTAAGCGACAAGTATGACCTGATGTGACTGAAGCAGAGTTCTGTTCAGAGAAGAAGCTCCTTCTTGTATATCGTGCCGCATTGCCCGATTCCAGATTCAGCTCAGCTGACTGAGGCGGCCTGAGCAAACAACAAGTTGAGCGAACAATCAATTCGACGTGGTATGAATTTTCTACTCCGATTCTGAATATAAACCAGAGCCGAAAGGTTAGCTCTTAGACTCTGAATTTTTCAGACTTGATGGTTGAGATCTGAAACTTATTGCACCCAAGGCAATTGTGATTGATGCTATCTACTATCTAGAGTAAGCGTTTATTTAGTCTTACAATTGAACGAGTCATGCATGTGTGTAACAAGAATCAATTTGTGTCCTATAAGTAAGCATTCGTCGCTAGATTTTTGTCCTAAATATTGTAATACACAAGGCGAGACCCAAGTGTGTTGCTATCGCCTGCCTGCTGGATTCATTAGCGCAACTGAGTGGAGTGAGGGAACCTCCTCAACAAATAATAAGTTTAATAAAGTAGATACATCTGGTGCTCTAATTAATTCGTACGTTGACGAGCTCCATGCTTTCTGCTTATGGTGTCTTGGATCTTCACTTGGATGTAATTGAACGAATCAGAGAGCATGTAAACAATCAATTTATATGTTATATACATTTGTACTCTGAATCTGAATGAGAGTTGAAATTTAACTCTGAAACTCTGAATCTTTCAGACTTCATGGGTGAACTCTGTCCTTACACCCAAATCAAGTGCAAAGCTATATCAGTAAGGGTTTAAACATCTTACAGGGGCCAAGTTAATTTGAATCAGAGCTCAAATTTAACAAAAAAAATGTTTTTTTCTTCAACAACATCATGTTTTATATTTGGCGCCAGAAACTTGATGCTAGCTGGCTTACGCTAGATTTTTCAGTGTTGTAAAAATGATATCTTTACAACTATATCGAGCTTGTGTTGCTGATGTTTGCGCCAGAACTTATTAATGCCAGATGTGATACTGGCTGGCATAAATTACCAGCTATCAAAGAATATTACTGCTAGAGAACATATCATTAAATCTATCTTCATATTTAACATATTTGTGTACATTATGGTTTGCTTCCATGGTTCGTAGGCTCTTTTCATTTAGGCATGAATGTGCTTCACTACTCGATACTTTCTTATGCTATTTGTTAGCTTATGAGATGACAACAAGATTATATCGTACTGCTTGTTCTCTGCAAAATCTAGTTTCGTCATATATGGTCCATTGGTTCAATAGGTACTCATGCAGTCGAGCTATTAAGAATTTGGGAGTCCTACTTCAAGATGGTTGTTATTTACATTTAAACTGGAATTGTTATTTACGTTTTCCCTTGCCAGGTCACCATAGTTGTCTTGCAAGATCATCCTGCCTTGATATATTAGTATTATCTTAATCTGTGGGATTTTTGGAATCTGCAGGCATGCACCTGCAATTCCTCATGACAAGTAATCACTCTTCTGACTAGGCACTGGTTTTCTTGTGTATAATTCTAGGTGTTTATTGAAGGTTTTGTCTCTTTTCTTTTTTTGCTGTAGTTGGTTTGGCTGTATAACTTTTGAAATCAGGGGCATGTGTGCCAGTATGAGATATGTTCTTAATACTCCAATTCTATTCGGAGTGATTCCCACTTTTCTTTTTTAATTTCTCAAATCACAGATAAGAATATTTTTTGAAATTACATATGCCCTCTAATTACTGAGGGATGACAAACATTTAATTTGGTTTAATCTGCATATTCTATCAACATGGAAATAACATTACATGTTGGTCTCACAGCGCATATGGTGCTGTCCAGGCATAGTTGAAATCACAGTCGACCGTCGGTTATACACATGCTGTTGTTTGAGCTGGTGACTGGTTTTCTCCTAAGACAAGGTGCATCATGTGCTCCATTTTTGCAGAAACAGTGGAGAGCTGACATATCATGTTAGCCAGGAGTTGTTGCACATACCACCGGGGAGTCATGAGTCCTGATATGTGGCATGTCTATGGACTTGTTCATCCCTGTATTGCATTGACATTTGTATTGAAACTAAGAGAGTGTGAGATTAGGTCATACTGCAAATGCATTGAAATATCAGTGAGTAATATATTTCCATGAAGGAAGGTCCTCAATTTGGCCGTGGCGATGATATGAGATAGTCTAATTTGAAGGGAACTTGTAATTTCCATTCGGAAGACAATTCTGGACCCTTTTTTTGGGGGAGCAATGTTGGACTTGTTGACGGCCATGGTATGTTGAACACTGCCGAGGATGCAGTTTTGATCTAGTTTGCTGGTTCCTTGCTCTAGTTCTTGTAAGCTGAAAATCTTTCTTTCTTTCTGCAGCATCTTTGTTTGAAGAGATTGTGTCCGGTAAAGACTGAGCCTCCTCTGTTTCCACCAATCAAAGGTTTCATGTGTTATTTCTATGCCTAGCAAGGTAGCAGATATGAAAGAAGCTATATCAAATGGTTATATCGTGATTTAAGCTCACCAAATGTTCAAATGGTTATATCGTGATTTAAGCTCACCAAATGGTAGAATATTAACTTTCGGTTTAGCGTGGCATCCAATCAGCCTAGGGCCCTAGACTGATTGAATGAACACATTCATAGGCATTAACAGAGCTAGGCAGAGCTAGGCATTAGCAGATGCAAGCTGGCTTTTCGAGATGGCATCCTATCTTCAGTGCTGTAAAAATATATCTTCACAGCTATATTGAACTTGTGCTGTGGTCCTTTGTTCATTTTTTTTTAAATCCAGATGTGATACTGGCCGGTGAAGGACAGGCCTGGCACAGTGGGAAGCACTCCCCACTTATGCCAAGTGGTCTTGGGTTCGACGCAGCCTCTCTGCATTGCATTGTGCAGGGGTATGGCTTGTCTCATATAATCCGTCCCTAAATCCCACCTGGTGTGGGAGCTTCTAGCACTTAGCACTGGGTCTGTCCTTTTTTATGTGATACTGGCCGGTGTGAATTATCAGCTATCTAGACTTTCTCTGTCCCGAGCACAGATCGTAAGCTCTATCTGCATATTTATCAATTTTTGTGCAAATTATGTTTCGCTCCCATGGTTATTACCATTTAAATTCCTATCACACACTGTGGTTGCCTAACAAGATCACCCTCCCTGCTATATTAGCATTCTCTTAAGTCTATATGCATTGGAGGTTATGCCCTTTTTGTGCTATTGTTAGACTTTGGTTGTATACCTTTTGGAATTGTGAGCACAAGATAAACTTTAAGTAATCCTTCTATCTGGAGAGTTTTCTTTTCTTTTCTTTCTGACTCAGATCACAAATATAAGAACAAGTTTTTTTGGAGATATGAACAGTCATTTATGACATTTGGCACACATGGTTCAAAGCAATTATTACATGATAAGATTTGCATCTGGGCTGTCTATCGGTTAATTCTACTAATTAGAATATCTGCTTTGAGCTCCCTCATGTTAGTGGAGGCATTTAGTTGGCTCTTCACCCGTATAGATTGTTGATGACAATGGATGCAATCATAGTATAAAGCTCTCGTTTTATTTTGTCAAACAGTTCCCTGTTGCTACACATTTTTTTCTTCCATTTAAGAGATTTTAACACCTCATAGTTTCGTCTTTCATGTACTGCATGCCTAGTTGGTCTAAATGGTGTGACAAGAACAATCAGTAGGACCATGATATTTTCAGTTTTTGATCTTAGAAAATCTGTAGGTTAACAAAAAATAGCTGACACATTATGGCCAAAATAATAGGCAGAGGAAGCTAATTTTAAAGGGAGCACCATCATTGTAGTAACAATTTTGCCATTGCTCTTATTCTTATATGCTGCCATTACTCCCACACGTTGTAGCAAGTCCTAAATCTACTAACCATGCCTCTCAGAAAATATTGTCCATTCTCATGCCAGCTGACAAGATAATGGACTAGTAGAACCAAAAGAGTGGTGTTGTTGTATGAACAATGATGAACATAGGTCAGAAACAAAAGATGCAATTACGCAAAGAGCTTTGATGTCCTGTCTTTGCATATAGACAAAACCAACAAGGATCATATGTGCCATTGCTTACCTCCAACATCCAACAGCTGGACTGGAGTATTAAGTATCTGCCAGTGCTTGTCAACCTCCAAAGCTTTGTTGAGTACTGCTGTCATTTTTTGTCTCTAGTAATGTAATTATTACGTTACTAGAAAACGTCACATAGCTGTAAACAGGTGGGTAAAAGCTGGAACATAAGAGGTATCCAGCTAAAACATTTTGGAAATAAAAGGTATCCAATAAAACCATGCCTAGCCAGTCAAATCAAGTAAGGCATTTAAACGATAGATAGCATTTTTCAGATGAGAAAGGACAAAAGAGGAAATAAATGAGAGCTATAAAGAGAACGAAGGGTAGCCGTCCATTGCCATCCATGGCCGCGGACTTGCAGTCCATCTCCCCTATATATACTGCACCCACCGACACCAATCTCCATCCATTCACTCCCATTCCATCTTCGCCCTCCCCTATCCTCTCATCGCTTAGCTTTCTTCCTCCCTTGTAGCTCTATTGTCCTTGTTGCAGGTAGCCATGGCGGCCCCAATGTTGAACCAGCCCAACAGCCTCCTTGCCAACATGTTTGCTGCGGTAAGCTATTTACTATTTTAGTGCCAATTATGCAGAAATTTATTGAGGTGGATAGGTAACGTGATATTTGTCAGAGAATTTGATGATTTTGTTTTGTGTTTATTTGGTGGGCTAGGGTTTGCTGGACGATCAGTTCCAGGAGCTGCAGATGCTCCAGGAAGGGAGCGCCCCAGACTTCATCGTCAAGGTTGTCACACTCTTCTGCGAGGACGGCGAGCGTATCATCGGCGAGATCGCCAAGCTGCTGTACACAAGCTTCCTTTCCTTTGATCCAACCATTAGTGTAGAGTAGTTGGTTTGATTTTTAGCTTGGGGATATGGTTGCTGTTTTTGCAGGGACAAGCCATGTGTGGACTATGACAAGGTGGGTGGTTTTGTGCATCAGCTCAAGGGAAGCAGTGCAAGGTGTGGCTCTTTTCTTCTTCTTTCATGTCCTCTTCGTATGTGTTTGTGCAATACTATAGGAATTATGATTGTTTTCGGTTCTTGGCGTGCAAATTAGGTATTTAGCTCCCTGCTCGATACATGGTAAGGTGTCCAATCATCTTGGGGGAATTATGGTCTGTTTCATCATTATAGTGTTTTATGTCGTAGATCTGACAAGGATGGTCAATTTCCTGCATTTGTTGAACGACTCAACAAGTATAGATTGATGTTGTTTCGTGTTAGTACCACTGGTGTCGTAGATTCGTTGGGCATGTTGTAGTGATCTATCATGTAGATCCGACAAAAAATATCCGTTCCGTACACATTGGCAGCTCAAAAAGTAGCATGTCACATCTTCCCACTAATTTGGGGAGAGGTGACATCCATTTGGCCGTTATATTTGTTTAGATTTAGATAGGGCGAACAATTTTGTCCTTGTGCTGTTTGTGATTTAGATACGACAAACCGATTGGCCGTTGTATTGTTCTATGATTTGCATTCGACAAACAGTTTGTTTGTTATATTGTTTAATGATTTAGGTCAGACAAACAGTTAGGCAATTGTACTGTTGTGTGATGTACATCCGACAAACTGTTTGGCCATTATACTACTTTATTATTTAGATCCGACAAATTGTTTGGCCGTTGTTACCGTTTGATGATTTGGATCTGACAAATATGACCTGCTTCCCATAAACCGGACAGCTCAATGAGTACTACTTTGGACCCTCTGTCTTAAGTGGGGGGCTGGTTGACCTCCATTCAGTCATTGTCATGTTTAATAATTATTAGATCCGACAAAAAATATCATATGTTCCACGCACATCAAGCGGCTCAAAGAATCGCACTTCACGTCTCCTTTTTAAAGTGGGAGCTCTTATAATTAATTTGGGGAGGATTATTATACTCTATTTTATCGTCACAACATTCCATGACCTATATCAGAGAAACATGTCTGTTCATCCATTGTCATATTTAATGATTTAGATCCATCAAATATCATATGTTCCGCACACATCAAGCGGCTCAAAGAGTAGCACTTCACATCGTGGGGCTCTTACAATTAATTCGGTGTGGATTATCGTACTCCCTTTATCGTCACAACATTCCGTGACATAGATAGGAGAAACATGTTCCGCTGCATTCACATTACTTGGATGGTACTGTACACTCGGGTTATCTTACATATTCAGATCAACTGATCCCATTCGAACTAGTTGATAGTTTTGCAAGGTTAGCCTTTGTGTGATTAATATACATTAATAGTATTATCCTTAGAAACTAATATTATTATGCCCAAACAATTTAGCTCCATGTATGCTTTTGGTATATACAAGTAATTCTTATGGAATCAGAGGAAATAAGCCAATGAGTCACTACCGCTTTACATATCAAATATCTAACTTATTCAAAGTCATTTATCGTGAATTATCACTTTCATTATAGAAACTGTACATATTTCCTTTTGGATTAATGTTTCATATTGCATATGCTCTGGTGAAATAACTCATTTTGCTTACACCGGGCTCTCATAGTTGTATTGAGTTGACTTCTTAACTCAGATACAGATAATCATAGTGCTACATCTACTCGCTTGGGATTCTGAAGTGAAGAGAAAGAATTCCAATGTTCATTTTCATTCATTAAAGTGATTTTGTGGGTCTTTCCTGATTGTATGCTATTGCATGCTGCAGTCTTGGTGCTCAGAGAGTGAAGAACAGTTGCATTCAGTTCCATCAGTGTTGTCAGGAGAAGAGCAGAGATGGGTCAGTACCTTGTATCGTTATGTCACACTATTGTATTTTCGATCATTGTGTTACTGAAATCTCCATACTGAATGTGAATGTGCTCTACTCATCTACTGTAACATATTTCCATATTATTAGTGTTAGTATGTTTTGATGCAATTGCATGTTCATTGCCTTTGTAAACTACTCATTTTATTGAGCCCTTATAGAGACAGATTTGGGTGACTCCCCTGAGCTTGTTGGGTTAGGAATATAACTGCTCTAGTACCATTTTCTAGTTAATCATATCCCTTAATAATGTTATATTGAATGTTGTTTCATGAATGTTTAGAAATAAAATTTGAAACAAAAGCTAGGTTCTCTTTACAACATTGACGGCAATGCCCCAATTATCATAGCGTTTAGATCTATAAAAGGGAAACTAAGTTTTGTCTTCTTTGAATATTGCACATCTATACAATAAATAAACATATAACTTGTTGATGTTTCGATCTTCCAACTGATGTTACAAGCACCTTTTTACATGTAATTTCCAGAATAAAGATGCCATCTTTTGTTAGAATTATCCCTTGTCTCTGTTAGATCATTGGCTATGGACGCAAGTGTGTATCTTGTTAAGAAAGTATGTCCAGGACTCCAGGGTGATATTCATAAGGCTTCTAGATAAACTCTTAAAATAATTCTACCATAAAAAAAACTCTGGAGGCAAATTGTGAGCATTTTTAGTAGTTGAAATTGATGTGGGATGACCTTTTTTGTAGTTGTTAATTATTAACATGTTTCTTTCATGAGCTGCTAGTTATTAACATGTCTCATTCGTGAGCTGCAAATAGGAAGGAGTTTCACAAGTTACTGCACCGTTTTCCTTGTAGGTGCCTGAACTCACTGCAATCTATGAGGAACGATTTCTATGATATGTGCAGCATGTTCAAACCACATGCTTCAGGTACTACTTTTTTAAAACTCGTCTTAAACAATTTTTGTAGCATTACAGTAGTAGAACTAGAATACAAACGAAATACTTTTTATCTTAAAGTTTGCTTGATATGCAAAACATTGAACTAGACAGAAGATATGATGCTATGGATTCAGTTAGTTTACTGCATAACAACAAATGAAAAGCTTGTTAATGAAATCAATGCAGCTAGTTTGCATGTCAGACATTGAATAAGTAGTAATAAGCGTGGAAGATAAATAAGAAGGGACATGTTTATTTCTATGGTGTAGCATTTGCAGTGCTAAAGTTTACTTAGAGGTACCAGTTGTTGTCTAGAGTAGTATCTAAGACTACTGGAAATCTCGGTTGAAAATCTCCATTGACAGATAACTGGATATGTCTCGTATATGTATATTAGCTTCATGTAGCTCAAATGGTGACTAGAATTTTGCCTCAACTTCTCATTCTCAAGTTTCATGCACTAGCCAATTCACGACGTGGACATAGAGGGACTTGAACTCAAGGCCTTAAGCTCATTTTGTTTAACTCTTTGGGCCTTTGTTCTTACTAAACTCATTTTGTTACAATGCAAGCTTTTCTTAATGGGTTACGCAACTAACACGTTGTTCTGTTTCCGATGCAGCTGTGCCAGCAGGTCCAGGCCTTAATCCTAAAGTATAGACTTGAGCGATAAAGCTGGAGATGCATTTTCTCATGGTACAACACATGTTCAACCTAGCTTATAGCTTGGAGTCATTTGCTTATGTGGGGTCTGTAGCTGCCCAGTGGCAAGCTAATCATCTACTAGTATCGATGTCTTTGTTACTGTCCGTAGTTTTGTTTGGAATTCTGAGTGGTCAAATAAAAAATTCATCTGTGGTTGTTTTGTGGATTATTGGTGGTTAATATGGTGTCTCAGTTATAGTCGGTTTGTAGCTCGTAGAAATGCAGCTGCGGTGTAATCTTTGCAATATTGTGCCTCGTCGATGGGTGTATCCACTGTGGTGGTATATTGTGGAGAACATATTTTATCTATCTATTTTATTTTATATTATTAAGACGAGGAAGCTTACACATTCAGTTTTTAATTGAAAGATAAAAAATGCTGGCAGGAACCTTAACCTGTTAACTATGTCATGTCATCTTGTGTACATTTTTATCAACCATGGATGCCATCGGTTTTTTTAACTAGAGCATCTTTTATGGAAATGGTGTTACAGCCTCGTGTGTGTTAGGTAGAAAGAGTTCAGCAGGGTAACACTGCTTAGATCCTGCTGTATATATGTGCCCTGAGTCACCTGTTTTGTCCATGAAATAATTTTCGAAACACGCATCTCATTTGCATTGGTAGTGCAGAATGCTTTGACTGATCCTGACCGAGCTCGCACGCCATCAGTTACAGAATATTGAAAATCACTTGCTGAAGATGTACGCAGTAGTTTTGCTTTTCGTTTATGGTTAGTTTGACTTTGAACCTATTGATTCATCCTTTTGTTATTTATGAGTACGTTAACTTATGAGGGCAGTCATCCCATACTGTGTTTTTGATGTAACATTGAAGAAATCCACTGGAATTGAGGAGTATATCACCGTGAAAAAAATCGTGTAATTCAAATCCCAGCCCTGTTATTTTCCTCAAGCGCCCTGCTGTACGAAAAGTTTTCTAGTGTCTAGTGGGGACTCTCTGCTGGATCCCATTGTTAATATGTACATACAAACCTAAATTTGAGTTTAGTAAATTGGACTCTCCATTGAACACTCATTTTTGTAGGTGCTGATGTTCTTACTTATGCGTAATTCTAGTAACTTCTGGAGACGCGAACATTCATTCATGCGTGATATTTGAGCATGGAGTAAATGTGTGGCAAGATTGCATGTCAAACGGTTGGTCATTTCGACACGTATTCTTGATATTGAGATCAACTGCTTTAAACATGAAAAAATTGTCTTCTCACAAACCTTTTTTTTAATATATCTTCTCATAAACCTCGTGCAACATGTTGCAGCCCTCAATCAACAGCAAGAATGGGGTGAGTGGAGCACGGGGAGAAAACCAATGAAGCAAATGGTAATTAATGTAGCGATGCTTTGGAGCCAGAGGCTGCATCGATCCGTCCATCCCCACCGCTGGCCGGCTGACAAACTGGAGTTGTGGCTGTGCATGCATGATTGGTCACATCACGACGCATTTGACCTTCAACCTTGTCATAATCGCCGCCGCCACCGACAGAGGCAGCTCCGACAGGCAGGTGGCCTCCAGCGTTGCCGTTGGCTATCTGACTGGTTACACGGCACACTTGACCTTCTTCAACCTTATCACAATCATCGCCGCCGCCAACAGAGGTAGCTCCGACGGGCAGGTGGCTTCCAGCGTTGCCATTTGCTATCTGGTTGGTTAAACGGCGCACTTGACCTTCTTCCACCTTATCAGCGTCGCGGCCGCCGTTGCCCATAGAGGCGGCTCCAACGGACAGGTGGCCTCCAGCATTGCCTTTGGCTATCAGATTGGTTACACGTCGCACTTGATGACCTTCTTGAACCTCGCCGGCGCCAGCGCCGCGGAGTACGACGGAGGCAGCTCCAGCAGGCAGGTGGCCCCCAGCCTGTGCGCGCCACCGAGGGCTTGATGCCTGACCCTGCCGCCCGCCAGATTGAGATCCAGCGGGTACACGCCCCCCGCCGCCCTCTCCTTCATGAGCACCGCCACCCCGGCTCCCCCTAGCGGGCGCGGTGTGGCGCTCTCCCTGCCCGCCGCCGCCACGATGTTGGTCACCTCCGGCCGGACATCCCCGTGCGATCTTCCCCGCACGAGGACGCCGGCGAGGAGCACGACAGCATGCCGAGAAGCAGTCGTAGAGGCAATCGTCGAGGGAGCCGAAGCAACTGTGGCTGGTTGGAATGGGATGGCCGCCACTGTGGCTGCCGTGGGTGCGATGGCCGCCGCTGTGGCTGTGGTGGGTGCGGTGGCCGCCGCTGTGGCCGCCGTTGCTGGAGAAGCACATGGAGAGGCAGCCACCGAAATCACAGTCGCAGTCGCAGCAGTTGCAGTCGAAGTCACAGCAGTCACAGTCGCAGTCGCAGCAATTGCAATCGAAGTCGCAGCAGTCACAGTCGCAGTCCAGGCCGTCGCAGTCGCAATCGCAGTCGAGATCGCTCATCGTCCTTGTTCGCCTTGCTACTCCTACCTGATCGATGGATACAGCAGCTAGCAAGGCCAGACGACGTATATATATACACCATCGGACTCCAGGTCGGTCGTAAAGCAAGGCAAGAGCGGCAGCACCTTCCATTTATCACGACGATGGGGTTCCCGTCCGTCTCCAAGTCGGATTATTGCAAGGCAAAAGAGGCAGCACCTTCCATTAATTTATCACGACGCACGATGGGGTTCCGGTCCGTTTCCGAGTCGGATTGAATATGGCTCTCGGCCTATATATATTGCTCTCTAGGAAGGAAGGAAAATGAGGTGCTCGATCGCTATGATCATCACTTTTTCCCTCACGGCCGACGACCGGCCAGGTGCAAAAGGAGCCAAGAGAGGCTATGACCACGTATACTCTCTCAGTATATATACAGATAGTACAAAGTTGAATCATTTATTTTAAAACAATCGGAGTGTATATGTTAGCGGGCGAATATCGGCCTTGCGTGCTACATATGCGGGAGTAAATTCTAGGAAGAGACCGTAGCCCGAAACGCCAGATCATGCTCAACTGGTGTGTCGCCTGAAGTGCGGTAAGGGCATTTCTAACCGATTCTTTAAAAATAGTGGAGTATCCGGTGGAGTAAACCCTTATTACTACACTAAGACCTCATTCGGTTTGAAGGATTTCTATAGGAAAAACGTAGGAACAAGGGCTTCATAGGAAAATTTCCTATAGATGCATTCGGTTTATAGGAAATGCGTACGGGAATTCGTAGGAATACTATTCATTTCCTATATTTTTGAAGGAATCCACACATCCACTCGAAGATCATTTTGTGCGTAGGAACGAGGCAAGACAATTCCTTAGGATGGCAACTGCAATCCTATCAAATTCCTATACTATTCTT
Source organism: Triticum timopheevii (assembly GCA_963921465.1). Lineage (NCBI taxonomy): Eukaryota > Viridiplantae > Streptophyta > Magnoliopsida > Poales > Poaceae > Triticum > Triticum timopheevii. The sequence goes on along the minus strand of OY997272.1, from coordinate 56,667,696 downwards.
AGTTCCTACGTTTTTTTTAAAAACCACCTCATATATTAATTAACCAACATAGTTATTACAATCACTCATTACAAAATTCACCACGCAGGGCGGAACACCACTAACTAAGATATCATCTGATCTATTATCAAAGCTAAATTTAGCAATCATATGGGCCACCACATTGGCTGAGTGATTGATCTTCGAGATCTTAAGACTAGATATAAGCATGGAGATACTCATCGCTTCCTTCTCCAAATCCACCAACGATGACCTGTCAAAATTTTCATTTTCCAGGGTCGCCACCACGAACGCATAGTCAGTCTCTAAGATTATAGGATTTTGTAGAGTAATACCTATAAAAGACCAGCAATGCAAGCACGGAGCTCCGCCTCCTCCACGCTTTTACAAAGTCCAATGAAATCCCAGGAGGAGACTATGACCCCCCCGAAAGAGTCCCTTGCCACCACCCCCACACTCGCCGCACTAATGCTCTTCACAAAACTTGCATCAACATTGATCTTTATATAGTTCAAAGGGGAGAGTTGCCATATCACCTGAACTTCTGAAGGATTAGGAGTAGAACTTGATCCCGCCACATGTCTCTTACCTTTATTTTTCGAGTCAACCTCTGGGTATGAATGACAAGAGACAAACGATGCCCAATAATTATGTACAAAACTTGTATAGGCTGAGACAGATTCCTTCTCCTTACCAAAAATCATGTCATTTCTCCAATGTCAGGCTCTCCAGAAAATGAAAATAATTTGATCACGCATAGTAGGGATTAATTGATCCAAAATAAGAAACCTATCAGCCCTAGTATACTTGAGAGCCTCCTCTGCAGGCAAGATCCAAATATCCCTCATGGCCATGCGCAGCGCATATGCCTTAGGGCACATGACTAACGCATGAAAAGTACTTTCATCTTTCACTCCACAAATAGAACATGTACGAAGAGTGGCTTGGTGGTGGAGAACTCGGTTTACCTGGACACACAGACTATCGGTCGCGACACGCCATGCGAAAATATGGATTTTCTGAGGAACATTGGCCTTCCAAATAATATCCCAAATTTTTCTCTCTGCCAACAATGCACCACTATGTTGGCCCTTGTTATCTTTACGGTACTTTAGACTAAGCGCAAGCTTATACGCGCTTTTAACCGAGAACAACCCATTCTTCTCATGGTGTCAGGCAACAAAATCACCGTCCCCATGCGATTGAATCCGCAGACTTAGGATCTCCTCTGCATCATGTGGATAAAACAGGTGCCTAATCAAATTCTCATCCCATTTCCTTTGTCCACTCATCATTAGATCAGAAACCCATTTGATCCTGGTCTTATTCTTCTTTGCGGTAACTTTAAGGCCCGAGGCTCTTGGAAGCCAGTTATCTCTCCAGATATTGATTTTAGACCCATCACACACTCTCCAAATAACACCAGATTTAAGAAGATCCAATCCATGTAATATACCTTGCCAAGTGAGCGATGCCGCTTGGGAAAAGCTATGTCAAGAATATGCCCCTGGGGATAATATTTTGCCTTCATCACCCTGGCGCATAAGGAGTCTGGGTTAACCACCAATCTCCAAGCCTGCTTAGCTAGAAGGGCTTGGTTAAATAATCTTAGATCCCGAAAACCCATGCCCACTCACATTTGGGCCTAGTCAATTTATCCCAAGCCAACTAGTGAGTTTTTCTCTTATCCTCCTCGTCATCCCACCAAAAGTCCCTTATAATATGCGATAGATCCTCACAAAGCGATGCCGGGAATTTAAAAATACCCATGGCATATACCGGAAGAGCCTGAAGAACTGACTTGATCAAAGTTTCCTTCGCTCCACAAGACACATATTTTTCTACCCTGTCCGAAAGAATTTTAAGAGCCTTTTCTTTAGTAGATTGGAATTTACCTGCCTTCATTCTACCTTGAGGTACCGGAAGCCCGAGATATCTACCCTCAAAACCATCGGCGGTAATACACAAGATTACCATGGCGGCCACTTGATCTTCTATGCTACACTTCTTTTCCGAACATAATAGAGCATTTATCCGGGCTTAGAAGCTGACTAGTCCCCTTCTCATAGGTTGCTAGAATATTTTTAGTAGTCAACGTTTGATCAATAGACCCCTTAAAGAACAACAAGCAGTCATCGGCAAACAAAAGATGAGAAATACCCGGAGCATGCCTATTCACCTTGAAATCTTGCAAAGTTCCTTTAGCACACGCATCCTGTAATAACAAAGAAAGAGCCTCCGCCACAAAAAAGAAATAAATACGGGGATAAAGGATCTCCTTGACTGATGCCACAAGAAGGGGTGAACGACTCCAGGAGCTGACCATAAACGCACTGAAAATTTGACTGGCGTCACACAAGCCATGATCCAGTTTATCCAACCTGTTGCAAAGCCCAAAGCCCCCAACATGCTTTTCAGGAAGTGCCAATCTACCCGACACTTTGTCTGAATCCAATTTATAAGCACAATATTCGCCCCACCTATCCTTAAGCGTGCTCAAAGAATGTATACACTCAAAGGCTATCAGAGCATTATCAGAAATTAGTCTCCCAGGAAAGAAGGCACTTTGGGTTGGAGAGATCATACCATCTAGTAACGGTCTCAGCCTGTTCACGAGGCACTTAGAAATAATTTTATAAATAACATTGCACAGGCTGATATGCCGGAAATCTTTAACAGATTGTGGGTTCTTCACCTTTGGAATAAGAACAATAACATATCATTTACCCCATCCGGCACCATACCAGTGTCGAAGAACTTCTTCATGGCACGAGTAATATCCTCTTTGAGCAAACCCCGACCCTGCTGAAAAAATCTAGCAGGAAATCCATCTCGACCTGGATCCTTAAGAGGTCCTATTTGAAAAAGCGCATCACTAATTTCTTGATCCGAAAAAGGCTTGCATAATTCTACATTCATTTCATCATTGACAAGCGGTTTCACAAGAGGATTAATGCGAGAAGGGTCAACCACACTATCACTGGTGTACAGATGCTTAAAAAGGAGTTTGTGATGGCATGAATCTCTTCCACATTCTCAGTAATAGTTCCATCATCTTTCCTCAGGCTAGATATATTATTTTTCTTTGCCCTCCAAGTGGCCTTTGAGCGAAAGAATTTGGTGTTCTGATCCCCCATTTAATTTTGTCTATCCGCGATCTTTGCTTCCATAAAGTTTCTTCTTTATACAGGAGCTCATCCATGTCCTTCAACAATCTTTCTCTTTCCACCATAGCAGATCGGCCAGTTCTTTTACAAAGCACATTAATTCCTACATTTTGGTTTCCTCCAAACCGAATGAGGCCTAAGTATTGGCTGGACCTAATCCATCCCTTTATAGAACGTAGTATATAAACCAATTGTGGACAAAATTGAACACATGTCCGATTAAAACAACTAAAATTCAACATATACTCAACCAAAATTTGCATAAGTTTGACATAGCTTAATTTAAACTCCGTCTCAAACTCGACATAGATTCTACTGTCTACATAATTTTAACTTGGAAGCTAGACATAGATTCTACTTATTCTTATCTAGTGCCATCCATTGGGCCGTGCCACCGATCTTGGGGTCCGGCCCTGTGTCGTCGGCGGCGATGTTGGGGAATATGCGGCGCCATTCTTTGAGGTTGATCTTCTCCTCGTCGTTAGAGATGACGACGACCCCCCGCGTCCACCACCTCATCGGTGAATCGCTGCCGCTCTGCCTCCACCAACTCCGGGTACTGGCGGTGGAGGTCTGCCATGTACTCCTCTTCAGTGGCCTCCGCCGCAAGGAGCTCCCTCGCCACCCGGTCCTCCCTGGCACCCCTGCGCTTACCGTTCCTGGCTGTAGCGGCTCGAGCTCGACGGGCGCCATCCCGAATGGGATGTTGAGGCGCGCCTCAGCGTCGTGCAGACGGACACCCCACTAGTCATACTCAAGCGCGGTGAGTCCGGCGGTGTGGAAGGAGCCGAGCCAATGGTGTTGGCCCGTCTCCCCATCTCAGATCACGGCGACCCAAGATGCCATGGTAGGTCCTCTGCGGCGGCAACTGCGCGGGACGTAGGGGAAGCCAGAGAGGGCGTGGCGGCAGCATCGTCGGGGCGGCGACGACGACTGTTTGAGGAAGGAACGACGAAGGAGGCCGCGTGTCTCCCGTCGCGGCACAGATCGAAGCTCCGGATCGACGGCGGGGACCTCCAGCCACTGCGTCTAGCCATTGGGAGGAGAGGCGGCGTACAGGAACGGTGGGGGGATGCGCTGGCACCGGGCGTGGGGGAGGTAGAGGAGGGGGAAAGAGAGACAAGAGTTTTTACTCAGTGGCCGAGCGGTCGAGTAAATATAGGGAGGCCCGACGCAGCTGAGTATAATTTTTACTCCACTAGCGCCGATTGAGGATCGGCTAGGTACCGGTTAGAGGAGTTGAACCAGGATTTTACTCCTCTAACCGGTTATTTGGGATCGGTTAGAAATGCCCTAATACCCTATTCTTGTGGTGGTGTGTTCTTACTTTTCCACATAGGTTAGAAGAGAGTGTTCAACCCTCAGCCCGGTGCCCTCCTCCCAGTTTATATAGAGTGCGCTGAGAGGGGTGTCGTAACAGGCTGGTATTAATGTCATCGATAACCGCTATGCATGATCAACTGATTCATGACCTTAATTGGTAGCAACGGTTGTATTTTGCATTTTTTCTGAAACAATTCAAAATGCGCTAGGAAGTCCAGTGCACCGGTCGCACCAGAAGCACTTGTGCACCGGATACTTTCCCCACCCTTACATGCAGGTCCTAAACAACCCCACAGCCCTCAACACACCAAGCAACTTGAAATCTAGGTAGGTCGGGAATTTTAATAATATTCATGGATTTTGATTTTTCGCAAATTTGAATTAAAGTTCATAAAAGTGTTCAGAAACTTTAATAATGTTCATGAACTTCAGAAATATACACGAATTTCAAGTATATTCACATTTTTTAAATCTTCACCATTTTTAATAAATGTCATGAATTAAAATATAAAATGAAAAATTAAATAGAAAAGAGAAGAAAACCAAATAATAAAAATGAAAACAAACATGAACCCTCGACCAGGGTGCTTAGTATCTTTATAGATGTGCGACATATTGTTTGATTGTGCATTCTGAATATCAATTAAAAAAGCTAAGTCTGGAAAATTCTGGCTAGGTAGTTTTTAGACCATTTGTAGAGTTTCTCGGAAAAAAATTGTTGCGGAGCAAAAAACTGTTCATCTTATCCTATATTTTTAGGATAGTAAAACCAAACCTAATTCGAGCCCTCTCACACACTCTTCATTTCTGGTCGTTTGTTGTCGTGATTAGGCCTTTCTAGGTCGTTAGAGTTGTTGTTTATTTCCACTTCCATCACCAGAAGCACCTGCGCATCGGATACTTTGCCCACCCTTACATGCAAATCCCAAACAACCCCACAGCCCTCAACACACCAAGCGACTTGAAATCTAGGTAGGTAGGAATTTTAATAATATTCATGGATTTCGATTTTTTGCAAATTTGAATTAAAGTTCATAAAAATGTTCAGAAACTTTAATAATGTTCATGAACTTCAAAAATATACACGAGTTTCAAATATATTCATATTTTTTAAAATCTTCATCATTTTTAATAAATGTCATGAATTAAAATATAAAATGCAAAATGAAAATAGAAAAGAGAAGAAAACCAAATAATGAAAATGAAAACAAACATGAACCCTCAACCAGGGTGCTTAGTATCTTTATAGATGTGTGACATATTGTTTGATTGTGCATTCTGAATATCAATTAAAAAACTAAGTCTGGAAAATTCTGGCTAGGCAGTTTTCAGACCATTTGTAGACTTTCTCGAATTTTTTTTGTTGTGGACCAAAAAACTGTTCATCTTATCCTCTATTTTTAGGATAGTAAAACCAATCCTAATTCGAGCCCTCTCGCACACTCTTCATTTCTGGTCGTTTGTTGTCGTGTTTAGGCCTTTCTCGGTCGTTAGAGTTGTTGTTTATTTCCACCTCCATCACATGTTAAATTTTCTGGCCCAACTATCCTAAGGGACTGCCCGTTGCAGAAGAAAATTTGGAGCCCTGCGGTAAACTGGGCCTTTTCCAGCCCATTTGATTAACAGACCGGCGGTCCACAAGGGGAAATCCTATCTGCCGCATTTTGCGGCAGATTGTCGACGTACCGCACACTGGTATGGATCGAATGGGCCGATCCATCTGTGCGTTCTATAGAGCACCGATTTTGTGAACCTTCTGGCAGGTTCTGGGAATCCTCTAGAAGGTTCCCAAACCGGTTTTCCCCCTGGTTTTTCTTCTTTTGGATTTCATTTTTCGTTTTACTTATTCGTCAATCTGTTTCTTTTTCGTTTTTGCCTTTTTCAAGTTTACTTTTATTGATTATTTTTTTAAAAAATTTAAAATTTTGTTCAGAATTTCAAAAAATGTTCTTTTATAAAAATTTGTTCAGACTTTAAATTTTTTCCAAGTTTTAAAAAGTGTGCAGGAATTTTAAAACAATATTCCTGTTATAAATTTTGTTCACAAATTCAAAAAATATACAGGAATTCCTAAAATGTTCCTATTTCTAAAAATTTGTCCACAGATTCCAAAAAAAAATCACATTCTTTTAAAATTTGTTGACAATTCAAAAAATGTTCATGATTCCAATTTTTGGTGACAAATTTTAGAAATGTTTGTAATTTCAAAATTATTAAGAATTTCATAATTTGTACACATATTCAAAAAATGTTCAGGAATTCAAAAACTGTTTGCACATTTTCAAAGTATACACTTTAAAGAAGGACACTTAAAAAAAACTATCACTACAGTAACTAATTTCAGTTTGCTACATTAACTGATTCAAATTCGCTACAATAGAACAACCCAGTTCTACGCTAACACTAGTTCTTTAGATTATGTGCTGCAGTACAGACATAAAAATTAATCGCAAGTGGCCGGTCTCGTGTTTGAATCCTGGCAACACACCATCGTTTCTTTTTTAGCTCCCGTCCACAAGGAGTCCATGTAGGTTGCACATCTCTTCCGAGGAGAAAAGGCCGCGAGGCGATGTGGGTTTCGCTGGGTAGACCTAGGCACCCTGCCCCACTTGATTCCCCTCATCTCGCTCCGCACCAATTGTCGACTTGCTAGCCAGGCCACCACCGTTGTGCTCACTACAAACTGTGTGCTTCTATGACGAAAATCCTTATGACGGAACAAAAAACGCCGCATAAGATCATTTTTTGTGACGGAAAAACTGTCACCAGCGGGTTTCCTCCCGGGGCAGCGCCCTCGGCAACTTTGGTGACGTTCTCTGATTTTCGGCGACACATTTGATCGTCATTAGGCATGTGCATATTCACTGATGATTTTTAGTGTCACGGAAAATGTTGTGCGAGTTAGAAAAAGGATTAAAAGATTACACGGTGGGGTTCACAACGTACTACCTGCTTTTCTGCCGTGGAAGAAAACATATTAGAATCAAATTTTTAGGGGCTAAACTTGAGATGCTTGTATCGGAATCCATTGATTTTTTGTAGTAGTTTCTGAATACTGTTTTTCTAAGCCCTGTTTTAATTACCAGGAGATTCGTAACTTCGGAAAATCTAAAAGAAAAATATAGTACTTTCAAAACTTAGAGTACAAGCTTGCGTCAGAACATTCATTTTCGGGGAGCTGCCATGTGTCCCCATACTCCCTATACATGCCCCAAGATCTAGGCACGTCGGTACGCCATGTGCAGCCCCCCTACTAAACAAAAAACAATAGAAAACAACAACAGAAACTACATCTGCCTTTAGCCGTCGCTAGGTGTTCAATAGATCTCCATGTAATTTTTTTACTTTTGATCTTCTTTGTAACGCCTTGACAGTTGATGAATATATCGAAAAAGAAGTAGTACAAAAATTGATTTTGTATCCAGACTCAGGTAAGCCAACTTGGTTTTAGAATTTCTCTTTCCTCCCCCAAGGTTTTTCAATCGGCGATGGTTGCCGCTCTGGTGCGTTGGTTTTAATGGGCCGAAAACTTTCCGATTTTCTACTACAATAAGGTTTGCCTGGCTCCAGCAATGGAGATGAAGGGGCCTTCGCCTTCCGGCGCACCACCGCGCCGCCATGCTCCACCTCATGTGCTGCATCCTTGCCCGCTTCCGCTCATCCCCCGCCACCTCTCACGGCTCCTATTTCCACCGCGCCGTCATCTGCCCAAACTCTAGCTTCGCCGTGGAGGAGTACCTCGTCGCCACCTGCGGCCTCTCCCGAGCGCACGCACTCAAGGCCTCCGCCAAGCTCTCCCACCTCAAATCCCCCGCCAAGTCCGACGTCGTGCTCTCCTTCCTCGCCGGCCACGGCTTCTCCAGCTCCGACATCGCCGCTGTCGTCGCGGGAGACCCCAAGGTACTCTGCTCCAGCGTGAAGGGATACCTTGGCCCCGTCATCGCCCAGCTCACCGGCATCGGCCTCTCGCGTTCTCAGATCGCGCGCCTCGTCTCCTACTGCCACGGCAATTTACATCTCACATCCATCGTCTCCAAGCTGCAGTACTACCTGCTCCTCTTCGGTTCCATCGACAACACCCTACGAGCTCTCAAGTACAACTTCTACCTTATCTCATCTAACCTCGAGAGGGTGGTCAAGCCCAACGTGGTTGCCCTGCGGGACTCGGGGCTGGGTGATTGCGACATTGTCAAGCTGTGCGTCCCTAATCCACGGCTGCTCACCACCAGTGTAGAATCCATCCGGGCAATGGTGTCATGCGCTGAAAGTCTTGGTGTGCCCCGTGGATCTCGGATGTTCATGTATGCAGTACGTGCTGTTGCGTTCCAAAGTGAGGAGAAGATTGCCGCCAAAGTAGACTACTTGAAGACCACCTTAAGGTGGTCGGATGATGAGGTGGGCATTGCTTTGACCAAGTCGCCAGGGCTGCTGAGGCATTCTAATGAAAGGCTGCGCCGCACCTCAGAGTTCCTCATCTCCGAGGTGGGCTTGGAACCGGCATACATTGCCCATCGCCCGGCATTGCTCACCTATAGCCTGGTGGGCCGGCTCAGAGCCAGGTACTACCTTGTAAAGTTTCTTAAGGCAAATGGATTCCTAGAGCGCGACGTTAGCTACTTCAGTATAGTGCAGAAGAGCGAGAAGGTATTCATGGAGAAGTTCATATGCCCTCACAAGAAAGCTGCACCACACCTCGCTGATGACTATGTCGATGCTTGCAGAGGGCAAGTGCCCACTAGACTCAGATTTGCATGAGCAAAGAACGGGTATGAAAATTGTTAACTGGGCATTGCACACATAAAAATTCACTCTGCGTGTTAGGCTGTTAATTCCTAAGTCGGTGATCCTGGCCTAACTGAGTGATGGTTGTCTGCTATAGTATGCCTGTTAGATATGCTGATCTTTAATTGTAATCCAGGATGAAACTGATCATTTGAGCTGTGAGTCCTTGTATGTTCATTACATCATTCAGTAGAGAAGAGCATCACACTGCTATCTTGTCCATCCTCATGTCATACCGACACACATATTGGAACTAAGAGCGTGTGAGATCACAGATCAGGGGGGCATTCTGCAAATGCTTTCTAGTATCAGTGAGTAGTGTATCTGCAAACTCTGTTTTTGTGTTTTCAAATGACCATTGCAGTTTCCAGTTCTATCCATGAAAGAAGGTTCTCTTTTTGACCATCAAGATGACACGAAGCCTCAATTTTTCCCTTTGGAGGAGAATTTTGGAATTCTTTCCGTGGAGAAAATTTTGGATTTGTTATGACCTCAATGTGTTGGTTACTGCTCTCTTCTAATCTGAAAATATGCAGTTTGGATCTAATTGGTTGCTGCTCTCTTCTAATCTGAAAATATCCATTCTTCCTCTAGTAGCTTTGTTTATAATTGTTGTGAAAGCTGGTTGTTTTTTCTAGTAGTTTGTTTAATTTTCTGTATTCTGGATGATCTATCGGCATAATCTTATAAAGCATAGGTCCTGTTAATGGAGTACCTTTTACGGGCGCTCCTCCCCGTGACACCGTCACAATACAGCACACCGGCCACCCGGACGCTGGCACACGCCGCCGGCTCCCCCTTGTGCGCATGTGCTATTATGTTGGCATAGGTTACATCGTGTGTCTACCTCCGCTATATATGAGAGGCCTAGGATACAGGTGTCCTACTAGGACACGACTCCACATCCTATGTAAACACGATACAACTACAAGTCCAACTGTAACCTACCTTGTACATAATATTCAACACAACTCCAACAAACTCCACCTTGGCGAATATACTCCACCACCTTGGATTTGTCCATGCGTCAAACTTCCATGTATATTGGACTTGAGCTTATCCCATGAGCACCACTGCTACTCCAAAGACTCCATGTGACTCCACTTGCAACTTGTAGTTCCTTCTTTTCTTGGCCACAGTCAACACTCGAGCAAAATTAAGTTCCTTGTTACTCTAGTTTGTGCTCCCAACTTTCAGACTATTAGTCCAACGCCATCACACACTGATCACCGACCTGCGTGAAAGTGAACAACTCACATATTGGGTGTCACACATAAGAGTTACCTGAACTCAACATCACTGCTCCTTTCTTGACCGCCTGTCTGGAACATGAAGAAATTTCACCGTTGCTTGTAGTCATTCCAAGTCAAATTCACAGTTGTCTCACCACATGTATGACCGCCAGAGCCCTGGCCCGTCTCCATGTCCCGTGCGCGCCGCACGCCTCGCCGCTATTACCGCGTCGAGCCTCCGCTGTCCCGGTCGAGTCTCAAGGGTCGCAAAACCACACCACTCAACCCCCACTGCAGAGTACCATCGATCATCACCGACCGATGACGAGTTTCACGCTTCCATCAGACCACTGGGCTTCAGTCCGAACTGCATGTCACTCGCTTGTCCTGCTGAAATAGGCTTCGACTCTCTGTGCACTTACGCCGTAGCCCCTCAATCAGCACCGAGTGAAGTCCTCCAGACTCCAGCTCCACCTTCAACATGACTCCATGGTAGATGATCAGTCCACCCTTGCGCCGCGTCGACTTCAAGCTCTGTGTGTACACCACCTTGAATCAATCCCGCGCCATAGTCTTGTCGAAGCCGCACAAGCCCTCGGGGCCTGCGCCACGTGTTTCCACGCCCAGAAGTCGGTCACCATTAGCATCACGCTCCTACGTCGTCTTCGCCGATCCCACCACCGTCTTCTGTACCAACCGACTCACGTCGATCCGTCAGACTATCTAGTCCGACCCAAGCTCCCAGATCATTCCACAGATTTCCATCCATCACATGATAATTCTGTCACAGCTGACATGACTTCCCGCAACACCTTCAAGCATCCCTGTTTTGCCAACAAATCTTTCACCCTTGTCTGCCATAACACAAGGTTTTCAGTTCCGTCGAACTTCTCCACCTCAAACCTGGTGCCAGATGGCGCCAAAGTTCTTTGTACGGCTGACCCTGCAAAAAATTATCCAAGCTTTCCTCACGCGATGCCCAAATACACAAGCAAAACCTGACATGGTACACCCTCATGTACTAATAGCAATTCCAACCAAAAAAAATTCTTCTGGTAATCACGTGATGGCTCCAGCTTTAGCTCAAACCACGATGCTAGCTTTTGCCTTTGCCTTGCCAACGCCTTTCCAATGGATGCACATAATCAGCAATGGATTTTCTCTGCACATATTTGATCTGATGCCTTGCCACGTATGGTTACCCACCCCTTGCTGCTATGTAATAGCGCACCTCCAGGTTGCCGAATACGAGGACTTCCAGAGTCCTTTTTGTTTCCAAACAAATCACGTATGAAACCTTTCCAGCTGTGAGTCCAGCTCTCTGTGTATGCTCAAGCCGCCACCACACGCGGCTAATCGCCACGAACAAACAGGCCTCCCCGCGCTAGCCGGCTGTACCGCCGCCACGCGCTACTGTCGCTCGCATCTCGCAGAGTCAAACACATGAACCGATGACCGATCTCACCAAGACCTTGCCCGATCTGCCGAATCGACTGCACGACCTGCTGCTACAAGGCCGCAACTCACTGCAAGGCATCCAACCACGCGACTGCTTCTTCATCCTCTAGATCAACAATCCACTACCTTCGAACAACCTAGCTCATGATACCACTTGTTAGAATAAATCCGAGGCACTCCGTCGATCATCCAAGGACCAAGCAATCACACGAGCACGACACCTAGATTTGTTAACGAGGTTCATCGATATGGCTACATCCCGGGGCCTGACTACGGGCGCTCCTCCCCGTGACACCGTCACAATACAGCACACCGGCCACCCGGACGCCGGCACACGCCGCCGGCTCCCCCTTGCGCACCTGTGTTATTATGTTGGCATAGGTTACATCGTGTGTCTACCCCCGCTATATATGAGAGGCCTAGGATACAGGTGTCCTACTAGGACACGACTCCACATCCTATGTAAACACGATACAACTACAAGTCCAACTGTAACCTACCTTGTACACAATATTCGACACAACTCCAACATAGCTGAGTTTATTCCATATTAGCACTATCTATAGTTCTATTCAGAAGGTCAGGACATCTTTATCCCTTGGCATATTTTTTTAGGATAGTAAGGTGGGTCTTATGTACCATCCTCTGTTTTATGCTATTTGCTTTTTAGATGCTCTCTTATATTTGCTTCTGCTGTCTTGGCTACAATCTCTTCAGAAGAAATGTATGCTAGTACTTGAGAAAAGAGAATGAAGATGACAAGATGTCGTAGACTGTTACCTTAGCCAAGAGATGATCCCAGATATGTTGTCTTAACCAAGCTTGGTCTTAACATTTAAGGGAGTGCAGTATTTTCTTAGTTGTACTGCATGTCGGATCACCTATTTAGTCAAATCTCAGCCTAGGCATGCCAGTACCAACTGTCACATATAGCGTAGTTTTAGAATCTTGAAGAATTTTAAACAGAGGAATAGTAGATATGCTGTATACCTCAAACTAAAATATAAGAAGCAAGCTATGTAATGATGGTGCACATGTGTTCCTGATGTCAGGCTGTAGATGTTGGAAATGGAGGAAATGAGATCTCAGGTAGTCAGGCATGTCCTTGCAGTTGCAGTAACACAAAGGAGATGGTGGCGTACAACTTTGGTTTAAAGATCACTTGTGTCCCTCTTCTCTGGTGCTTGTGGAATAAAGATTAATGTGATGCATGTGAAGTGATTTTCCAGTTGAGAAGAAGATGTGTGTGGTATGAAAAAAAAACAGTACATTTTCATCAAGTAAAAAGTGGCCGGGCAATATGAGCCTACTGAACTGCTGTTGGTGCTGTCTTTCTTCCAGGAGAAGATGTGCTACTTGCTGAAACTGGATAGAGAGGGTGCTTCCTTCTTCCAGGATATCGATGAAGCCTAGTGCTGGCAGCTATGAATCTGCCTCCATGTGACTCCGAAGACTCCAATGGAGAATCAGCTTCGGTTCAGGGCCAGGTTTGGGGCATATCACAGTGCAAGCAGAGGCAGATGTCAATCGATGCTAGTGCTACTCTAGTTGATGATGCCCTGAAGCTTTCTTCAGTAACAGGTATGACTTGACGCCGTCGTGAGTTTTGTGTTCAGAAGCTCCTGTGTTTCTCTTTTTGTATTCCGCAGGCTGGGCAATACCTGCCTGCGTGACAGATTTCATCAGGTAGCCTAAACAGATAAAGTAGAGTAAAGTAGCCGTGTCTAGTGCTTTGATTGGTTTGTATACTGATGGGCTCTGGGTTTCCTCTTGCTTAAGACATGTTGGATCTTCCTTCACTAACTTGAATGTAGATAATTTGAATGAGTCATGCATGCCATGAGGTAAACGATCAATTAGATGTGGTATAAAAAAAATTCTAATCTGAACTCTGGATTTGAATCAGAGCTGAAAGTTGAATCTGTTTGTGTCTGACATGATGGGTGAACTCTGCCCTTACACCCAAGTTGAGTGTGATGGTATCTATAGTAAGCATTTTACACCATTTACTGAGAAAATAGTCCAGTCCAGATAGATTGCAACATTTTATACTATTTACTGAGACATTGATCTAGGCCAACTGCAAGTATAGAAATGTCTGCATTGTGTTGTTTGTGTAGTTCATTAAACATCTATTTACCTGCTCTTTGGTTCATGCTTGCAGGATTTGACAATAGCCTATTACTATGCTGCCTCCAATAGCCCTCATCTCTTCCTCTTGACATCAAGAGTGATTTGCATCCATGTACCGTTTCCTGGACACTTTTTAAGGTCTGTGCATGTTAACCTTGATAACATACCACTTATGAAGAGACTACACTTCTTCAGATCTTCATTGCATCCGTTCGCTAATTTTTTGTTCATGGTTTTCCTTTTTTTACACCCTCTTCCTAAATTATTCAACCATCTAGTTATGTTATCTGGGGCATGTCTCCACATGTGTGCTTTCTGTGATGGCTTCGATACTTTAGAGATTATCTTGAAATTTGGATCTTCAAAGCGTTCCCTGACTTGGCTTTGTTATATATATTCTGCTTTGCTACTCCAGATAGAATCCATAGTAGTGAGGGGTTGTTTGGTTGGGATTCCTGCGAGCTTCCTGCTTCGAAGCCAGAAGCCGGAAGCTGGCAGGAATCCCAACCAAACACCTCCTTAGTTAATTTTGCTTCAAAACAGATAGTAGTTAGTTAATTTTGCTTGAGTCATGGACATGCTGGTCCAGTGACAACACCAGCCAACCATGTTCAACTTTTCGTGGTCAAAGCAAAATGATGGTTGTGTATGGATGATGTTTCACATAGGAACTAGATGATGTGTGTGCCCTCTGCTAATTAAAGTAACTTCTATTGTGCTCTATGATTAGACAATTGCCTACTTGGCCCTTAAAAATATCATTGGACAAATTACTGATCTGGATGAGCCGCTCCTCTTGTTTTACTCTGTTCTAATTTCCTAGCTGTGAAAATCTCTCTACCTGTCTGTTCTCGTTAAAGAAGAAGCACTGTCAAATGAATCAGGGCATAAACACTTGATACATTGTGTTTCCAGGTATCCGAACTTACTGCAGATCATGTGAGCTGCTTTATATGTTTATATTCACCTGAACCCTAGAGCAAAAGTTGGGAGTTCAGTACAGATCGATTCTGAGCCGACATGTTTTTATATAGGCCTGAAGCTTATGAGAAAGTTAGTTGATCAGCAGCATGGTAAGTCGTTGGAGAGTCCAGTGAGGAAGCAGAGTGTTTTGTGCTAGCGTGCTTGCACTCCTGGAAGGAGTGTTGACAGCTTATGCATATACATACAGGGGAGGGAGGAATTTCCTGGACATCAGCAATAGAGAGGCGTGTACAAATTTGGCCCATGAAAAAAACATTGACATGCTCCACATTTAACGGAAGAATAGAGAGAGAGGGAACTGTGTGTTTGGTTATAGTAGTAGTACTGTGGAGTTTCTGAACCAAAGATTTTATCGTGCGCCTAAGATTCAGTCTGCTTAGCCATAGACAGTGGCATTTATTGCCAGAGAGATGACAGAGTAAGCATTTGTGTTTCTGTTACTTGTAAAGTTGTGATCATCCTGGGAGTTTGCAAGATATATTCAACACCTGTGGTCGTTCTGGGAGCTTTTTTTGCTTGCAAATACGATTTCCATATGTGGTAGAGGAGGTACAAGATATATTCAACATTTTTCTGACAGCAATTCCTGTTTTCTGGAGGGGAAAAAAACACGGCCTAGTGATTGATCCCTGAACTAAGTTTCACTCTACTTAAACATGAAATATGTTGATTGACTGATTTACCGAATGTTGCACATGGATGGTCCAGGAGAAAATGTGCTGAGACTCGATGATGCAGTGATTTCTTCTTCTTCCAGGAGATAGACCAAGTGTGGCGGTTGGGGCCTTGCATGATTCTGAAGGCTCCGTTAATTGATGAGCTTTAAAAAAAATGCATGATATGCCAGCGTTAGTTTTATTCGGAGAAGCCCGTTTTGAATTTTGTAAGGTACGTGGTATCCTATATATTGCAATATTTAAGGGGATAAACAACAAGTTGAATGAGGCCAACTAGTTGCATCCGGTGGATTGATGTGCTCTGTGCTTCCTCTTGCTCAAGACATGCTTGGTCTTCCTTCACTAGCTTCAATGTAAATTTGAACTCTTAACTGTCATGCATGCCATGTATGTAAACAACCAATTGGATGTGGTATTAAATTTTCTGCTCCGAACTCTGGAGTTGAAACAGACCTGAAACTTAACTTTGAATCTGTCTGACATGATGGGTGAACCCTGTCCTTGCACCCAAGTCAACTAGCTGCAACCAAATCAGGCCTATCTTAGCATGTTTATTATAGATGAAGATGACTGATATCACATTCATTTGATCTTCAGCTGAAGACATAGCAGATTGTTTTACGTTCGTAGTTGCTATAATATCGAATAAAGGTTATCTTAGTTACATGATCCCAGTATTTAGGTTTTTACCTCAGTTCCCGATGAAACAATTACATGTTATCGACATAATCTTTGGACGCTTTTGGGTGTGTTATCAGCATAATCTTTGGGCCTTTACTATTATTTATGCTGCTACGCTTGTGGGTGGCTGCTCGGCTTCTTTACTTACCACTGATGCTGCACATTAACTTGTCATCCATTCTTACCTGCTTTAGCTCATAGTGTCATAAGATTTATGATAGGGGAGTTTTTCACTGCAACTACTCCCTCCGTCCCATAAGGTAAGACGTTTTTTGACGGAAAGTCAATTTAGCTCCTGGGAGCATTTGCTCTCGGAGCCAAATAAAAAATTTGAAATGAAAAAAAAATTAAGACAAAATTTTGTTGTGTACTTAGTCACATCCAATTGCTACCTGCAAATTTTGAAGCAAAAAGATTAAAATTTTTGGCTTGTACAAAAAAAAAAAAACAAATCAAACACCAAAAGTTACCCCAAATTTGTTTTTTTACCGACGAAACACCGCCGCTCCGTTTCGCATGAGAATTGTCATGCATGTTTGCGACACTAATACAATCATCTACAAAAAAATTCAGAACTTTTTGAAAAATATTTAATATTTTTTTCACGTTACTGTTCACCCGGGAGCAAATGCTGTCGAGAGCCAAAACGCAAGCCCCTTTTTTGACACTAGTGTAGTTAAAAAAGGTTTTATATTATGGGACGGAGGGAGTACTTTTTGATGGGGGTCTAGTCTTCCTGTTATGGCATTTTAGGGAAGCTGCCGTGAGCACCTTTTGGGTGTTCATCTTGTAATCAGGAAATCCTTATGGCATTGTATTAAGCCGAAGCCTGTTTTCTACAAAAACAGGGGCTGGGCTTATAATATTCAAGAAGGCTTGAACATAAATGAGCAGGAACTAGCCGTTCTGAAATACAGAAGATACAAAGAATGATAATTGCAGGGAGCATGAGCCTCTTGTTTTCGATAGAAATTTTGGTGCACTGTGTACTTATAAATAAGGAAATAAGTAGGAAATGGTTTTTTATTCTTAGAGTATGGCAAATATAACACTGATATCCTATATATTAATGATGTATTGATTGTTTGTCAGCTTATGCTCTTACTCATCTTATCACATTTCACAAAACTGAGCTTATATTTTGTTAACTAATATATGCTACTTTTAAGTTATTTTTTGTTGCAATGATTTCATCCCATCGACTTCTAACTTACAGTACACAAAAAAACATTTATGTTTTTAACCTGCATGCAAGCACCTCCAAACAAAAAGCATATATTTCTATAGTCCTGTTTCGGTATAACCCCATCACTAAACGGATAAAGGTTAATACAGACCTTTAATAAATCATACCCACAAATTTTATGTATGGTGGGTCGCTCGTTGGACCGTATACACCGTACTTTTCCTGATTCTTTTTTTAACTTATGAAAAAATAGGTGACGAACTCTCAACCTCTCGATTTCCACACCATCTAACCAAGTGGTAGAACAACCTTGTTGTGTCCGAAAATCCAACTCGGTGCCCATGATCATCTGCTCCCGGTCAAAAAAAAAAAATCAAAACAATACTAGAAAAATTCAAAAAAATTCATTTTTTTTGTGGTAGGTAATTTGATGCGTGAGGTCCGCTCCAAATTTCAACTCATTTGGACATCTGAGCAGCTCTCAGCAAAACAAATAAACCGGGTCAAAACAGTGCATGAACAGTAAACTTTTTTCAGACCCCGATTTTGTCTTTTTTGCCGAGAGCTACTCAAATATTGAAATGAGATGAAATTTGCAGCGGACCTCACGCATCAAATTATCTACCACACAATTTTTTTTTTTTTTGAATTTTTCTAGTATTTGTTTTGATTTTTTTCGTCAACGCAGGTGCAGCTGAGCCCGAGAGCAGAAACGCCGCACTCTGTTGTGTCTAGTTACTTTCTTTTTTCTTCTTATTGTCCTTCTTCTATGTCTGGTTGTTTCTTCTTCTTTTTTCCATTTGCTTATATTTTTCTTAAAATCATGAACTTTTTTAAATTCATCAACATTTTCTTAAAATTGTAAACTTTTTTCAAATCCATGTCCTTTTTTCAACTCATTTAACCTTTGCCAATTTTGTGAAAAATTATTAAAATAGATGAACAATTTTTCAATTTAGCAAACTTTCTCCAAAAATCGTGAATTTTTTTCAAATACTGAAATTAAAATGGCCTCAATTCGTGAACTTTTTCTTTTTAGTTTGCTCAAAATGTAAAATTTGTTGGTTTTATGAATTTTTCTAAAAGCGACACTTTCTGAAACTGAACAATTTGACAGCGTGAACATTTTTTTGAATTTACAAACTTTTTTTTTTGCATTGCAAATTTTTGAACATTGACTAATAAATATGAACAAAAATTGTAAAGATCATATTCAAGACATCAATTCCTTGCACTAGAACACCACCCACTCCTACTAGACATAAAAAAAGAAACAATTGTAACACAGAGGAAAAACACTATCGATTCGTGAGCATCTCACGAAGGAGCTAAATGACTCACCTACAGTAGTGCTGGTCACAGAGGCACTGTCGTGCCTCTTATCCACGTAGAACGTGCCACTCTTAACACAGACAACTAACCTGACACACACAAGTGCGACACCAGTTAACACAGGACCGTCCCCTCGATAGCTTAACACCGGTCCCTCTACCAAGCCAACGAGTGATGGAAGCACGACCGTCACTTCAAGTAAGTGAAAGCAAACGTTTCGAAAGAAAGACACGATCGTGCCTTTGAGTAACAACGTATACGTGCCTCTCCGAACAAACGTGTTGAGAAAGCATTTCCGAACGACACACACAACTCTGCCTCAACATAACATAGGGCATACCTCCACCAACTAGACAGACGTGAGCCAGACTAAATAGAAATATTACATAACATACAACCATGATAGTGACTCATACTAACATAACGCACTGCCTAACACACAACCACAACCGTATATTCGTTATAAAAACAACCGTGCCTTGCCTAAAACAAAAACAATGCATTCCTGAGCAGACGGCTGTGTGCTGCCTAGATTCACGAAAGTGCACATCTGAGTGGTCCTCTTAATACATCTCATCTTATACCAACGAATAGCAAGAAATCATAGAGGAAAATATTCTTGAAGGCACCCAATCAAGAAAAACATGATGGAACGAAAATAAACTTAAATTCCCAAACCAGTCAACTCCATCTAGTTCAAAATAAAACCACCACAATTACAAATTCATCATTCGATGTAATATTACCCAATACAATAACTATCAGATAACCAATTCATCACACAATCCTCAGAAACGTCCTCGCCATCTGACATCAGGAAGACAGCGACGATGAAGGATGTCGCTCATCGACAGAAACCGGCGGTACAGCTCATAGCTCACATACCCTTCCTAAAGGAAAACCAAATGAAAACATCAATGTCCAAAAAAAACATACTGTTCTTGCAACAAAGGCAGAAACTAACGAAAATGAAATCTTCACTTATAGTAGCTCCATATTTCAGGTGATCAAAGGTAAGTGGCTTCCAATCCCAGTAGTGACGAAGAAGCTCTGGAAAAGAGGACTCCAGCTTGGAGTAAGATTCGTCAATGATAGCTCCTGCTAAGTCCTCCATGGAATCCCTTTCTTGACTGCCTTTTATCATGAACTTCTCTTGGATGTCGACGTGGTACCCTTCTGGAATTCTGATGAAATCTTGAAAAAGAGCATCTCTAATATTCCTGATGCCCACACTAGAGAAAGTTATACCTCTATTCTCAAGGAAATCCTTCAGGACAGGGCACTCCATCCTGGCCTTGCAGAAGTGATAGACCAAAACATGATTCCGCATAGCCAGTTGCATGACGGCGACTTCTCTACGCCCATACCAATCCTTTCGTGTGAACTCCATGCCGAGACCAACAAACTTGTACTTCTCCTCGCGCAACCAGTCCTCGTACAAGGCAATGATCTCCTCCACCTTGCCAGGCTCGTTGGTGTACCACACGTCGAGCTTCGTGTTACCATCTGCAACTATCGGATGGTACTCGGTGGTGTTCAAAAAGTCATCCATGGCAACGAGCAGCAAGGTGCCAATGGAGACTCCTGAGACCCTGCGACAAGGTTAGGGAGTGGTAAGGAGGGTGGGAACTGCCTGATGTTCTGCGGCTACAATACGACGTGGAGACCTCACAAACACGGCCAATATTTAACCTTGGCGAGGGACGTTTGGGTTACCATACGGATTAACGTGTGAACTAGGAGCAGCGTATAGCCGGTTGTGCTTCTGAACCTCATGGAACCATGCACTTCCTAAAGTCACGGCTATGCACAAATAATTGATATCACGGATGAAAGTGCGTTATATCGACTAGAGGGGGGGGGGGTGAATAGGCGATTTTTATGAATTCTTCACTGAGGAATTTGCCGGTGAGGAAATTCCATAGCGAAGAACTACTTGCAGCGGAATAAGTACTCAGAAGTAAGCATAACAGAATATGCACATAGTCATCATGATGAAATGAAGACAAACACAAAGGACAGAAAGCGTAAACACAGGATAACACAAGATGAAGACAAACAGACTGAAGAAATTAAACTGAGGAAATTGAGAAAGTCTTCAGTCAAAGTCTTTAATATGAACAATCATTGAACACAGTAATGAGGAAATGAAAGAGTTGAGGAAATAGAACCAGTAAGGTTGATGAAGACAATGATTTGGTAGACCAGTTCCAACTGCTGTCTCAGTTGTACGTCTGGTTGGAGCGGCTGAGTATTTAAACTCGAGGACACACAGTCCCGGACACCCAGTCGCTGAGCACGCAGCTCAGGACACCAAGTCCTCACCATATTCTCCTTGAACTAAGGTCACACAGACCTCGTCCAATCACTTGTGGTAAGTCTTCAGGCGACTTCCAAACCTTCACAGACTTCGGTCACTCGGCGATCCACAATTCCTCTTGGATGCTCTAGACCATGACGCCTAACCATCTGGAAAAAGCACTGTCTTCAAAGGTAACAAGCATCGGATCCACGCAGGATCAATCTCTTCAGTGATGCTCAATCACTTTGGGTTTGTGGGTGTTCGGGTTTGGATTTTCCTCACTCGATGATTTTTGCTCAAAGTCCTCGGAGGATGGGTTGCTCTCAAATGACAAGTGTCAGTTTCTCTCGGAGCTGCCAACCAGCTAGTGGTTGTAGGGGGCGGCTATTTATAGCCTAGGGAGCAGCCCGACATGATAAGACATAAATGCCCTTCAATGATATGACCGTTATGTGGATAAGATATTTTGGGACAGCTGGCGCGTAGCACAGCAACGGTCGGAAATTTGACTCTCAAATTCCTCAGGGCTATTATGTTCCTCACTATGTAGGCAATCCGCACTGGTGAATTCCTAACTCCTTAGTCAGAACAAATTCCTCAGCGACCAGAAGAACTTCGTCTCTGTCACTGAAGAAATTGACTGAACTGTATGAGATTTCCAATGGCTTCACTCGAAGGGATTGGTAGGTGTAGGATTTTGAGTTGAGCATCACATGGAAATTTTTCCTTAGTATTTCCTCGACCCCCTTTAACAGTACGGTGTTTCCTATGACTCAATAAAGAGAAAAACAAAACTATGAAAACGGAAGTCTTCAAGCTTCATATTCCTTGCATGAATATCAAGTCTTCACGGACACAACAATTTCTTCACTTTCAAAGTCTTCATGAAAGTCTTCAGGAATACCAAAATCTTCAGTCGAAGATATTCATTTTTAGGGGTCGACTTTCACTGTAAATATCAAACTCCTCATAGACTTATAGACTTGTGTACACTCATAAACACATTAGTACCTTAACCTATAAGTCGTCAATACACCAAAATCACTAAGGGGCATTAGATGCACTTACAATCTCCCCCTTTTTGGTGATTGATGACAATATAGGTTAAGTTTTCAACGGGGATAAACATATGAAGTGTAAGTACTGATATTGAGGAATTTGATTGCAAGATATAGAAGAACTCCCCCTGAAGATGTGCATAGTGAGGAATTTGCTTTTGAAGCAATGCACACTTGAAGAGTTGAATCATGGAGATCTCCCCCTATATCTTGTAATCCATACATGCATATGACATATAGTATGAAGAATTTGAAATGCATGATGAAATATGGTGCCTGAAGAGATTCAGCATGCGTGCAATAATATTAACGAGGAACAAGCATGCAGAATAACGCATCAAAAGCATCAGAGCACTGTGCATCAAAAGTATTAGAGCACCATCGGGTTTAAGATTACAACTCGATCCAATAAAAGTTTCAGAAGAGCGAGAGTTGTAACTTAACAAAAAAAATGCCCATATAATAGACCCGCTTGAAGACTAACTCAGATTTCTCCCCCTTTGTCATCGAATGACCAAAAGGATCAAAACTGAGGACTAACACCCCTGAAGAATATCAAGTTGATGGAGGAGCGCCAGCGTTGTCGGGGTCGTTTGTCGTAGTAGGGCCTGCCGCAGTGTCGTCCAAGTCTTCATTTTCATCAGTGTCGCGCGATGAAGAATAGGAGCTGGCCACCAAGGAAGGAACCTTGACCTTCTTAAATTTCTTCGGTGGAGGTGCAGACCAGTCAAATTCTTCCTTGAGACCCATGCTCTTCAGATCTTCTGCTCTGTAGATATGAGATAGAATAGCCCAGGTACGGTTGAAGGTTTCATGGAGGTAGTATAGGTTTTTCTTCACAGCATTGTGGGTTGAGGTCATGTTGTAAAGAATGGAACCAAACTGATGCTTGACCCATTTATGATTGCGATCAACTTTCTGATGAAGACTGAGGAGTAACTCACGATCACTCATCACCCTGGGTGCTGTGGCTTGAGGAATTTGCTTGGGAGAGGTGTTGGCAGCAGAGTCATGTGTGGCAGAGTCATCATTGGTGGAGTAGGATGCAGCTTTGCGAAATTGACCATCCAATGGACGAATGCCTTCATCTATCACAGCAGTTGCCTTGCCTTTGTCATCAGATGAGGAAAATGTCCGTTTGAGGACTTCAATTGGAGGCAAGAAACTGCCATGGTTCAGAGTATCAGCCTTGTAGTTGAGTGAAGACCTTGCCCTGATGAACCTCATAATCCATGGTGCATAAGGCTTCAGCTCAAATGGTGACATAGCAATATTGGCCAGAGTCCTCATGAAGAAATCATGGAAGTTGACGGGAACGCCATGAATGATATTGAAAAGCATATTCTTCATGATGACAACGACTTCTTCATCATTTGAGTCGTGGCCTTTGATAGGACTCATTGTCTTCATCAGAATGCGATAGACAGTCCGTGGCACATACAATAATTCCTTGATGAGGAATTTGGTTCGAGGGGCCTGCCCTGGCTTCAAAGGCTTCATCAGCACTTGCATGTAATGCTTTGTGAGCTCAGGTTCATTGTAGATGCAACGAGCACCATCAAGGGGAGGACTGAGTGGGAGGGCACGAAGCAATTCAGTTGCTGGTGCCTTGTAGTGAGTATTTTCTGACATTCAGTCCAGCACCCAAGTGTTCACATCTTCAGAATTTCCTGTGATGTGCAGCGTCGCATAGAATTGAAGAATGAGTTCTTCATTCCAATCACAGATGCCAGTGCAGAAATTCAGTAATCCAGCATTGTGAAGAACACTGAGGACTGGCTCGAAGCACGACAGAGATTCCATGTCCACGTGAGGAATGTGTGCATGATTGAAGACTTTGTCTTTTTCAAATAGCACAGAGGAATAGAAATTTTCTTGACTAGCAGTCCAGAAACGCCTCTTCCTTATGCGAGCAGAATCATAGGGATTATAGTCAGTGAAGAACACATGCTCGTTGAAGAAATCAGCAGCCTTGAACTTTTGCTTCTTTGAGAATGGATCCTTTGGTTTGGGCACAGGAGTGTCAGTGAGTTGCATCACAACCTCATGAATCACAATCTCAGGTTCTTCAGGCTGAGGAATTTCTGGTTCCTCTTTAGTGGCAGTCTGCATGTTCAAGGTATCAGTAGCAGCAGTTTCTTCAGCACTAGTGGCTGGAATTTCTTCATGCACAGACGAGGTGGGATGAGTTTCTTCATAGCCCATTTGAACGGTTGGTGCAGGGGACTGAGGTATTTGCTGTAGTGGAGTGAAGTGTGGAGAATTGGGATGCTGACTTTCCCAAAAGTCATCATTCATCACAGGCGTGGTGCATCCAATATCCACGTCTTCATCTTCAATTTCTTCAACGCCAGCCTCTTCAGCTGTGAACTGAGGCATGGGCGAGGAAGCAACATGTGTTGAAGGGATCGCATCCACTTCAATTTCTTCATCAATCTGCTCTGACGAAGTAGCAGAATGATTTTCTTCATCAGATCCGCTAGGGATCACATATTCTTCACCATAAGGAACAAGGTCCTTTGATGGCATGGAGGAAATCGGAACAACATCAATTGGATTCTCAAGAGAGCTGGTCATAGTCTTCATTTTCTTCGGAGCTGAAGAATCTGAAGCAGATGATGCTTTCCTTTTCTTCACTGCAGCTTTCTCTGCAGCCTTGGTCTTCCTCACATCTGATGCAGATGGAAGGGTACGAGTTGGGGTAGGCACAGGAGGAGCTGAGGAATCTGTTTGTATTTTCTCAGGCGCAACTGATGCAGTTGCCCTGACTTCTTCATTTTCTTCAGGCGCACCACTAGTGGATACCCTGGCAGTTTCTTCAGCGGCTGGAATGGAGTCATCAGCCCTGGAACTAGAATTTTCTTCAGCAAGCTGAAAATCATCAGCGGTGCTGGCATGTTCTTCAGTTTGCTGAACAGAGGCTTCAGCTTGAGGAATTTCTTGTTGCGATGGGGCTACAACATTGGTGAACTTCTCATTCAGTTTAACGAACCTGACTTTGGCTCCTTGCCAATCAGCATAATAAGCATTGAAATCATCGCTGAGGGTTTTGATTTCAGACTGGATCTTGAGGAGTTCATCAGTTGTCATTTTGACAACGTTGTTCTTCAGGAACTTCTCTTTCCTGAACTGAGCCTTCTTGATTTGCCTGGCCTTCTCAAATTTCCATTTCTCTTCATTGATGAAATGGGTCAGCACGTGACTTTGGCCAGGAGTCAAATGAAAATCAGGCATAGGAGTGCTTGGGTCCTTGTGCCATAGATTAATGTAGTCGAGGATCACCTTTGGATCCAAGATTAGTGGCACATTTGTGCCTTTGGCTCTAGCGGCCCTTTCTTGCCTATCTCTGATGATTTCTGCAAGTTCATCATCATCAGCTTCATTGTCAGATGGCACATGGAAGGCAACTTGTTTCTTCTTTGGACTAGGCCGAGGACCTCGTCCAACAGTGGCCTTTGTCTTCAGTAGAGTGGGGCCTGATGAAGAATTTGGTGCAGCTGAGGAACTTGCTGAGACACCAGAGGCAATGGAGATGCCTGCAGTCCTTTGGCATGTGGCCAGGTGTACAGGTGTTGAGGACTTTGCCGGAGCAATTGAGGACTTTGGAGGAGCAGGAGCAGCTTGAGGAATTGGCCGTGAGGGCTTTGAAGAAATTGGCCGTGAGGGCTTTGAAGATTCTGGCCGTGAGGGCATTGCTGAGAAACTTGGCCATGAGGGCACAGTTGACGAAGCACTTGGCTTATGAGCAGGCTTCTTTGCCATTGATTTTCTTGGCTTGTCAGAGGCCTTTGTGGCAGCAGCAGCAGCAGAGTCTTCATTAAATTTCCTCACTGCTTCTTTGGCTTGTCTAGCCAACTTGGCTTGGCGCTTGGCACATTCTTCAGGAAAATCCTCACCACGCTTGATGCTGGTGGGGTCAGCTTCTTGGCCAGGTGCCAATGGAGCTCTTGGGCATGGAGGATTTAGAGCGAATTTCTTTATATACTTTGGAGTTACATATCTGTACTCCCTCCATTCTCTTACCCATCTCCTTTCAATCCTATGTATGCGCACCTTGCGCTGATTTTTGTTCTCCTTTCCGAACTTGGCCTCATCAGGTGTACAGTAATCCTTATAAATGTCATCGGGGATCTCAAAAGCAGTCATGACCTCAGGCTTCTTTCCTCCTTTCTGAGGTTTCTTACCTTCTGCCATATTCTTCAGTTGAGGAATTTGAACAATCGAATTCTCTGAAGAAGTATGCAACTTTTCTTCGAGGAACGCTGCAAATGAGTTAAGTTGATGAGAACCTAGTGATTCAGCAGCGGACATGAGTACCTGTGAACAGAGTATAGTTGCGAGGAATTTGAAGAGGTCATATGCGTTCTCAAAAGGTTTTAAAAATGAACAAGTTTGAGGAATTTGACCAGATGAGTCTTGAAGAATTTCACTAAGCGTACTTTGTCTTAGGTTCCAGAGTTGTATAGATCGACGATCCACACAATTGAGGAATCTTGAAGAAAATGATGCTTAGCGAAACGAATCAAGAACAGATGACTTGTGAGGTGTTTTGTGTGTGAGGATTTGAAGAATAAACACCTTTGAAGATTTTGTAGAGAAAATTTGAATCAAAGAGGGCAGTAAAAGTAACTTTTAATTACCCTGATTGAAGAACACGACGAACTGAGAAGTGTATATTTGAAGCTCGTCAGTTCAGATCTTCCACGCCCTAACTTGGCGGAGGAAGACAGCTACGGCGGCGGCGGAGTGAAGATTTCCGCGGTCGGCGTGAGTACGACGGCGACGAGGTCGAGGCAGTGAAGCTCTTCCTCACCGGCGATGATGGAGTAGCGGCAGCGCTAGGGTTTGAGAAGCTCGAGTGAGAGAGAGAGTGGTCGAGCGGAGTAAAGGAAGTGAGGAAGGGTGAGGGGGTATTTATAGTCGCAGTGAAAAACTGTTCGCCCGAAGATTTAGGATGAATGTGCCCCTGGCCCTTCTCATTCGCTTGACATGTGTCACCCACGTACTGAAAAGTGGAGATCGTGTTAGATCGTGGGTGAATAGATAAGTCTATCGTGGGGTACAAGATGGTTTGAGCGGCAAAACCAAAAATTTGGATAAGATTAGTTTTAAAGTTCCGTTCGCAATTTCTTCAGCTGACAAGGACACAGTGAAGATTTTGAACGAGTTTCAAATAGAACGCACATGAAGAATTTGTGAATAGATTGGGTTGAGTATAGCATAGAGGGGGGAGGGTTCGATCACATTCACTTAGCAGAAAATGCAACTTGAAAAAATAGCCATAAGTGAATGCTATAGAGGACATAAACCCATACATATATATATATATATATATATATATATATATATATATATATATATATATATACATAAACACTATTCTGATCATGGGATCAGAATAATATTCTGATCACAACCTGACCTGCCTGAGTAACGCGTCTGAATTTCTCTTTGTACGAACCCGACCTTCGGGCTATCTTCGCAACCGTGCCTTCTACCGCGAGTTTTTCTGGTTAGTCGTGTTCCATGTGATGTAAGTGTAATCTTCAAACGATTTTTAGCAACTAAATACTCGTTTTAGATAGGAATCTCGCTCACAAGTGGATTTTGCACTCGGGTCCTGAAGAACTCGCGTTTTTTGCGATTTTACTGCCTGAGTTGTTCGACCTGAACTTCCACCTGTGCTAGGTTGAACTTCCCGCAACATTGCCCAAACAGGGCTTGCTATATACCGCTGGAAAGCTATGGACATGAGTATCATGACCCAATTTAATTTTTTCGCAAAATGTAAGCGGTTTAAGAGCAGTTTTGAAAACCGTTTTTTCTTCACACAAAAAAGTGAATCGTAATTTCGATCGCATTTCTAAACCGTTTGTCGGAATGAGGCATATAATATGGCGTTGGAAAGCTGCTGCAAAACCGCTCCTTCCACATGTTGACAGTTTTTTCTAATTCCCTATGGTTAAAGAGTAATTTGAAAAAACATAAAATTTCGAAAACCGAACAGCTGAGTTTGTTTTTTCGATGTCATTTATAAACGACTAATCCAATGGAGGCATATGATATGGCGTTGGAAAGCTTATGAAAATGCGCTACTTTTTCATCTTGAATGTTTTTTTTTCTAATTTTGAATGGTTTAAGAGTAATTTAGAAAATGGTCCAAGTCCTACCGAGTTCGTATTTTCGAGCTAATTTTTTAACCCTGCGTCCGAATGCTTCAAATGATATGGCGTTGGAAAGCTTGAACAAATGCGAAACTTTTTGGTATGTATTGTTTCTCCCAATTCTTTACGGTTTTAAGTCAGTTTCGAAAATGGCCAAAAATGTATTTTCGCCATAATTTCTACAAAATTTATCGGAATTGGGCAAATAATATACCGTTGAAAAGCTACGGAAAATGTGAAACTTTTTCATGTTGATTGTTCTCTCTGATTCCTAGCCGTTTTCTGAAAACTGCGGGATCATTCGTTCTGCTTCTACCGTGAATCAGATTCTTCGAAAATGCATCGCGTGAAGAACCTGAACTTCTCGGTGCGTGTACCTGAACTTCACTCTGTTTTTACGTGATTTTTTTGCTTGTAGATCTTCATCCACTGCCCGTAGCTCTCCATCCCACTCACGGGAATTGAGCGGGTGATACACCGATGAAAAGCTGTTGTAAACACGCAACTTTCCCGTGTTAATCATTTTTTCATACTCGCGACGATTTTGAAAGTTTTTCATCTGAAATTCATTCAGTGTAGTAGGTGAACTTCCTGCTGTTTTCACGTTGAACTTCTGTGACGTATTCTCGTTTGTAATTTTCTCATTCATTTCGTCAGTGTTATAGAAATGATATTCTTTTTGTACAAACCTCTCTCACAATAATTTTTTTAACTTTCTCCGACCGAGGACTTGAATTTACACAAATAATATTCCTGCCGTTTTGAGGTAAATTAGAAAATGGCGAGATCATGATTTCTGCGTTCATCGCGAACGGAAATGCATTGCGTGAAGTAGTAGAACTTCTGGGGCATGTCTATTTGAACTTCACTTTGTTTTTGACGTGCTGTTTTTTACACTCCATGAAGTAATTGAACTTCTAGAGCATGTCTATTTGAACTTCACTCTGTTTCACTTTTTTTTGAAACACACACCATGTAGTACATGAACTTCTGGTTGTTATCACGTTGAACTTCTCTCTGCTTTGAGAGAGTTATTTTAAAACACAAAAAACAACATGTTTTTTTTATGTATTTTGGACCTCTAAATACACGGTGAACCTCTCTCACAAGAATTTTTCAAAATTTTCCTCGTCGAGCACTTGAACTTCTAGCAACCATTTTTTCGTTTATGAGGTTGTTTTTAAAAGTGCAAAAAATGGCGTTGTGTTTTTTATTTTTTGAACGGGTAAATCCTAGGTTTTAATAAACTACGAACTTCTGTGTTATTTCATTTTGAACTTCAACTTTTTATATTTTTGAGTAAAAAATTGTATTCAATTTTTATACGGAAAAAACCGAACATGGAAATATAAGATGAACCTCTTTCGTAAGCATTTTTGAACTTCCCCGGACAAAGCACTTGAACTTCTTTCAACAAACCTTTTAAGCTTTTAATTTTCCATACTTTTATTCTCATTTGAAATGCATTCCTTGCAGTAGTTGAACTTCCCGCTGTTTTCACCTTGAACTTCTGTCAAGTATTTTTGTTCCAACCTCTCTCACAAGAAATTTTGAACTTTTTGGGCCGAGCACTTGAGTTTCTATCAGCAAAACTTTTAGCCTCTATTTTTTTATTCTTTTTAATACAAAAATGCACACCGTGTACTACGCGAACTTCTGGTGGTTATCAATCTAAACTTCCCTCGGTTACGTGAAAATATTTGAGCTTTTTATAGACATTGAACCACTCTACCTTTTTTATTTGAACTTCATTGTCTCTTTTTAGAAATGTGAAAATTGGAGGGTGTTTTAGAAAATTCGAACTTCTTTGTTGTTTCAAATTGAACTTATTTGTTTATTCTTCAGTAACTAGAAAAATCCGATTTTTTCAAATAGATATCAAACTGCTCCGCTTTTTCCAATTGAAATTTTTAGTTTTTATTCTCTAGTAACGAGAAAACCTGAGTTTTTTTATATACACTGAACTACTCCATTTCTTAAAATTGACCTTGTTAGTTTTAATCTTTAGTATTGGGGAAAAATGCCCAAAACAACATTATTTTTTGTTTTTGTTTTTTGACCTTCTAAATCCCATGTTTTGATATACTTTGAACTTCTGTGTTATTTTTATTTGAACTTCACATTTTTTGAGTAAATTTTTTGTTTTTGTTTTTTAACTAAACATAAATTTGACTACTTTTTTTATCTTCATGGTTGATTCTTTAATAATAGTTGATATCTGAGTTTTTTTTAAAGAAGGTAAAATCCTAGATTTTTAATAAACACTGAACCACTTTGTTATTTTATTTTTAAACTTCTAGTTTTTTTAAATGTGAATTTGTTTTTGAAAATTTAGTTTTTCCTTTTTTTTGAATTTGTTCATTTTATTATTTAGTGACGAGAAAACATCTAAGTTTTTTTAACATTCGAACTTCTCTTTTTTTTTATATTGAACTTCTTAGAAAAATATGGTATTAAATAAGCCAACAATTTTCTAGGTTTTTAAATTTTAACTTCTTTGTTTTTTGGCCTTCTCGGTTATTTCAAATTGAACTTCTATGCTTTTTTATCTTATTGGTTATGTCAAATTTTCTAGATTTTTTTAAATCCATCTTTTTATAAACATTTTTTGTACTGCTCTGTATTTTGATCTGACCTTCTCTCTTGTTTTTTAGAAACAAGGAATATCTAACTTTTAAAAAATTGGTTATTTTTTAGAATAAGAAAAATCCAAAATTTTAATGAGCATTGGACTACTTTGTTAGTTTAATTTGACCTTCATGGTTTTATTTTTTAGAAATAGGGAAAATCTATTTCTTTATTTTTACATCAAACTAATGTGTTATTTAAATGTTTAACTTCTTTGTTTTGTATTTTATAAACGGAAAATTGGATTACTATTGAATTTACTTTTTCATGTTGTAAATATTGTTTCGTATGTTTCAACTAAAAATATCTAAGATTGTGCATTTAAATTGGTCATATGAGCAAACACCGAAAATAACACGATCATCTTTTGTCCATGATCTGTGAACTTTACTGTTGTTTTATTTTCTATCTTTTTAGTACAAATTGAACTGCGCAAGTTTTGCATGGCGAACTTCTGTATTTTTTGTAAACACGAAAAATTGTTACAAACAACGTTTGTATACAAATACCCAACAGTTGAAGTAACTTTTCTGACAACACGAACTTCTCCTGTAACCAAAGATAGAGGATGCACCCAGCCAAGGTAAAATCTAAAAAAACACGTTTTTGTTTGAGCCATATACACAAACAACTGCATGGAGGAAGAGGGCAACAATAGCATGGAGGAAGATGCAATGAGTAGGCACCAGGAGTTGTTCGGGGGAGGAAGGGTGGGGACGGGGCTACGGAGGAGTAGGAGGGCATGCCGGAGGGAAGGGAAGGTCGCGGCGGCGTAGAAGGAAGGTCACGGCGGACGGGAGGGAAGTTCGCGCCGGAGCAGAGGAAAGCTCGCGCCATAGGGGAAATTGGGGCCGGTGGGTGGTGGCGACGGATCGGGCAGGCGCCGGTGGTTGGCAGGGAGTTTGCCGACGCATGGTGGTTGGGGCGGAGGGGTTGCCTGTTGTGGCGGGGCGGGGTCGGCGACGCCGATTGTGGGCAGTGTCGAGGCGGCGGCACGATTGGAGGTCGGGCCTCAGCGGCGACGCGGTTGGAGGTCGGGCCTCGACGACGGCGCGGTTGGAGGCGGGCCTGGCTGCGACGCGGTTGGTTCCAGGGGCCGGCAGAGGCGCGGTTGGAGGCGGGATCCGGGGAGGGAAGGCGGCGGCGCGATCCGGGGAGGGAAGCGGCTGCCGGATCTCAGGGAGGAGGCGGCGCGGCGGCTGTGCGGTGGCCGTATCCCGCGGCGGACCGGCACCGGCGATGGTGGGTGGCTGGATCGAAGAGGGACTGGGGGCGTGGGGATGGTTGCTAGATCGGGGGGGGGGGATTTTTTTCCTTTTTGTGTTCGGTGGCATTTTCAGATCTCAGGAACCTCTAGCGGGCCCTATATAGGGCTGGCCGTGATCCAAATAACTATATATAGCCAATGAAGAAAAACGACGGAAACAGTGAAGATTTTGCAAAGTTGAAGAATTTGAAAAACCGAGGAATTTCAAAACTGAGGAAAAACTCAAATTGAAGATTTTCAACTTTGGTGGTGGCGTGACCCACCGTATAAGAATGATGATTTCAGACACCGCGTACAATTGTCGTAGGGTTCTGAGAATCAAATTCTTCATTAATCTCTTCACACTTAGAGTGTTATTCTTCATTGATTGAAGAAAAACGTTTCTTCATGTGTTGCACATCTAAGTCATCAATTTTGCATAAGTGTTAGGATGTGTGTCCTTTTCAAAGAACATTCGAAGACTCTAAGATATTTAGCTCACACCGCAACTTGCTAAATCTCTTCTCATCCAAGGGCTTTTGAAGATATCGGCTAGCTGTTCTTCAGTCTTCACATGCTCAATAGAAATGTCGCCCTTCAACACATGATCACGAAGAAAATGATGACGAATCTGAATGTGCTTTGTCTTCGAGTGCTGAACTGGGTTGTGAGCAATCTTGATGGCACTCTCATTGTCACAGTAGAGAGGCACATTCTTCATGTTGATGCCGTAGTCCTTGAGAGTTTGCTTCATCCACAGCAATTGAGCACAGCAAGAACCAGCAGCAATGTACTCAGTTTCCGCAGTTGACAGTGATACGCAGTTCTGTTTCTTCGAGGACCAACAGACCAGAGATCGTCCGAGGAAATGACAAGTACCAGATGTTGACTTGCGGTCCACACGATCACCAACATAGTCAGAGTCAAAATATCCAATGAGATCAAAAGTAGAGCCCTTGGGGTACCATAATCCTAGTGTTGGTGTGTGAGCTAGATATCGAAGAATATGCTTTACAGCCTTATGGTGTGATTCCTTTGGTGTAGCTTGAAATCGGGCACACATGCAAGCACTAAGCATTATATCTGGCCTAGATGCACATAGGTACAATAAAGAACCAATCATGGAGCGGTATACCTTGTGATCGAAGTCAATACCAGTCAATACCATTTTCATCAGTGCATAGATGGCCATTTGTGGGCATAGGAATTTTGACTCCTTTGCAATCTTGCATGCCGAATTTCCTCAGAACATCCTTGAGGTATTTCTCCTGAGATATGAATATGCCATTGTGCTGTTGACGAATTTTAAGACCTAAGAAGAATTTCAACTCTCCCATCATAGACATTTGATATTCTTCACTCATCATATAGGCAAATTCATCACTATAACGTTGGTCAGTACAGCCAAAGATAATATCATCAACGCATATTTGACACACAAACAGTTCATCATCATAAGATTTAGTAAAGAGAGTAGGGTCGAGTGAACCGGGTGTGAAGCCATTCTTCACGAAAAATTCCTTCAAAGTATCATACCACGCCCGAGGGGCCTGCTTGAGGCCATAGAGGGCCTTGTTGAGTCTGAAGACTTTGTCAGGATTCTTTGGATCTTCAAAACCTGGGGGTTGAGCAACATATACTTCTTCCTCAAGCTTACCATTAAGGAATGCACTTTTCACATCCATTTGATATAAAGTGATATTATGATGATTAGCATAAGCAAATAATATGCGAATAGCCTCAAGTCTAGCAACATGTGCAAAAGTTTCATCGAAATCAATTCCTTCAACCTGTGTGTAGCCTTGAGCTACAAGTCGTGCCTTATTCCTCACCACAAGGCCATTTTCATCTTGCTTGTTGTGGTAGATCCACTTTTTGCCAATGATATTATGCTTGCGAGGATCTGGACGTTTGACCAGTTCCCAGACATTGTTGAGCTCGAACTGATGTAATTCTTCTTGCATGGCCTGAATCCACTCAGGCTCCAGAAATGCTTCATCTACCTTAGTGGGCTATGTGATAGAGACAAAATCATAGTGCCCACAAAAGTTAGATAAATGTGAAGCTTTTGAGCATGTGAGAGGACCTGGTGCTTAAATGTCATTGATGATCTTTTCAACTTGCACTTCTTTTGCAACGCGAGGATGAGCTGGTTGTCGTCGAGGAATTTGATCAGCATTTTCTTCAGCACCATTTTCTTCAGCATTTTCCTCAGGTACATCAGCTCGACGATCTTCGCGTTCTGGAAGGAATTCTTCAGTAGATTCTTTGGTAGGAATGACATCCTCAGTAGCCTTGAACTTGATAGAATCTTCAGGTGCTAGTTCATCTATCACAGAAGGTAGGTGCTCTATTGGGTTTCTTGTCAGTGAGGAGTTCATAGGCAGTCTTCTTGAAGAATTTGTGAAGATATACTCTGTTGATGATGTGGCACGCGGTATCAATTGCATCAATCCAAAAATGATGAGGCGTTTTGTATTCATCAAGCATAGTGCGAGCCATCTCAACAAGAGTTCTGTTCTTGCGCTCCATGACGCCATTTTGCTGAGGAGTATAAGGAGCAGGTAACTCATGAGTAATACCAAGTTCATCAAGATAGTCATTAAGACCGGAATTCTTGAATTCAGTTCCATTGTCACTCCTGATGTGCTTGATCTTCACACCAAAGTTGGTTGAAGCCCTCGAGGAAAATCGTTTGAAAAGTTCCTGCACTTCATGTTTGTAAGTAACAATGTGTACCCATGTGTAACGAGAATAATCATCAACAATAACAAAGTCATATAGAGATGCATCATTAGTCACAGCAGAATAATGATTAGGACCGAAGAGATCCATGTGAAGCAATTCAAATGGTCGGGTGGTGGTCATGATAGTCTTCGCTGATGCTTGGCCTTGGTCATTTTTCCAGCTTCACAGGCACCGCACAAGTGATCCTTGAGGAATTTGACATTCTCAATGCCAATGACATGCTTCTTCTTTGCAAGCGTGTGCAAATTCCTCATGCCAGCATGACCAAGTCGTCGATGCCATAGCCAGCCTTCTGAAGCTTTTGCAAGTAAGCACACGGTAGGTTGTGGTCCTGTAGAGAAATCAACAATGTACAAGTCTTCTCTCCTAAAGCCTTCGAAGACTTTGGAATTGTCAGCTTCCATGATCACAACACAACGATACTTGCCAAAGACAACAACCATATCAAGATCACAAAGCATTGAGACAGACATGAGGTTGTATCCTAAGGACTCGACAAGCATGACTTTGTCCATGTGTCGATCCTTTGAGATCGCAACCTTACCTAGACCCAATACCTGACTTTTGCCTTTGTCAGCGAAGATGATATGCTTCAGATGTGACGATGTTAAGGGAGCATCCATCAATAGGTTCTTATCACCAGTCATGTGATTTATACATCCACTATCGAGGACCCACTCATTTGCTTTGGGTTGATCATCCTGCAGATGAATTAGTGCAGCTTACAAACTCATATACTTCATCAGTGAAGAATATGACATCAGTATCATCAGTTCAATTTCATCAAGCAATAGCACAGATAAGCAGTGTGAGGACGTGTGAAATGAAAGTTCATTTCATCATGATTAGCCTGCGTCCTTTCAGGCATTGTTCAGGTCTCCAGCAAATTCTTCAGTCATTTTGAGCACGACTGGAGACCTGACCTTGCAAAAGAGATTAGTTCTTTTTCTTCACCACCCACATCTGGAGGGGTGGCAAAGAATCCATCACTCTGCGAGCACCATATGAGAAAGGTGGCAAAGATGCCAAACCATTTCATTTCACATAAGAGGGGTTAGGGTAAGCATATGAATAAGCAGAGAAATTCTTCGAGGACATATGAACATAATGATTTGAAGAATAATGCACATATTCATAGCCCTTAGCTCTACCCTGCAAAACAGAGTTGTTAGCATGATGATGTTCATATGAGAATTTTGATCTTTGTGAGGAATTTGGTCCGTATGAGGACTTGGATCCATATGAAGAATTTGGTCCATATGAAGAGTTTGATCTAGGGTTCCTATTCTTCACTGGTGGTGTCATGAGGACATTCACCTGAAGACTTTCAACATAACTTTTGGGAACCCAGATTTTCTTCATAGGGGAACCGTTCCTGCAGTTAGTGCCAACATATCTAGCAAATAATTCACCATTCTGATTTTTGAACAGTTTATAGTTGGAGTCAAATGACTCGTCTGAAGAATGAGGAGATTCACATGTAAAGCCAGATAAGTTAGATGGATCAACTGGAGGTCCCTTTGCAGCCACCCATGAGGTTTTGGGGTACTGCTCAGGCTTCCAATATGTTCCATCAACATTGAGTTTCCTCTCAAAGGCAATACCCTCTTTCCTAGGGTTTCTGTTGAGTATCTGCTTTTTAAGCACATCACAAAGAGTCTGATGCCCTTTGAGGCTTTTGTACATGCCTGTCATATACAATTCCTTTAGCCCTGCATTGTCAGTGATACTAGCAATGTCCTCAGATGAGGAATTAGTGATAGCAGAGGCAGGTGAAGAATTTGTAACATTTGAAGCATTTGAACATTCAGGTGAAGAATTAGCAGATTCACGTTCAATGCACTTTAAGCATGGAGGATCAAATTCTTCCTGAGTGGCGCTGATTTGTTGAGCAAGTAATGAATCGCGCTCCTTCTGAAGATCTTCATAACTCACTCTTAGCTTCTCAAGATCTTGCTTTATTTGAAGGAATTCATAAGAAAGCTTCTCGTGATCAGTTAAGAGAGTTCTATGATGACTTTGAAGGTTGTCAAACTTAGACTGATGTCTCTGGAGATTTTCAGTTAAGTCTTTAGTGCGGTCCATTTCATCACCCAACATATCATCACTTTTGTCTAGCATGATTTGAAGTTTTTTAATAGCCATTTGTTGTTTCACAACAATCTTGGCAAGTTTAGAGTAGCTAGGCTTGAGATTTTCATCAGATTCATCCTCACTTGATTCAGAGGAGGGGTATTTAGTTACCTTAGCAGCCTTTGCCATGAAGCAATAGGTGGGAGCATAGTCATCATTGCCTTCATCATTGTTGTTGGTGTTGCCATTTTCTTCAGAGTTGAAGATAGACTTGCTGACAAATGCGGTAGCAAGAGCTAGACTTGCCACACCTGACTCAGACTCCTCGGATGCCTCCTCTTCCTCATTATCCTCAGATTCAGCCTCAGAATCCATTTCCTTGCCAATGAATGCCCGAGCCTTCTTGGAGCTGCTCTTCTTGTGGGATGAAGACTTCGAGGATTTTGATGATGAAGACTTTGAAGATTTCTTCTTCTTCTTGGCATCATCAGAACTGTAATCCTTGTATTTCTTCTTCTTTAGTTCCTTGTCCCACTGAGGACAATCTTGAATGTAGTGACCGGGCTTCTTACATTTGTGTCATAGCCTTCTCTTATAGTCACTTGATGAGGAATCACTGCTCCTTGAAGATTTTCCAAAGCGACCACGTCTTGAGAATTTCTGGAACTTCTTCACGAGCAGTGCTAGCTCCTGGCTCAATTCTTCAGGATCACCAAGGCTACTACCAGAATCTTCACATTCAGAATCAGACACAGCCTTGGCCTTCAGGGCACGTGTTTTGCCATAGCTTGAACCATAGAGATCTCTCTTTTCAGCAAGCTGGAACTCATGAGTATTTAGCCTCTCGAGGATATTAGCGGGATCTAGTGACTTGTAATCAGCACGCTCTTGAATCATCAGTGCCAGAGTGTCAAATGACGAATCGAGTGATCTCAGCAATTTCTTCACCACCTCATGATCAGTGATGTCAGTG
This sequence comes from Triticum timopheevii, assembly GCA_963921465.1. Lineage (NCBI taxonomy): Eukaryota > Viridiplantae > Streptophyta > Magnoliopsida > Poales > Poaceae > Triticum > Triticum timopheevii. The sequence goes on along the minus strand of OY997272.1, from coordinate 56,629,549 downwards.
GCATCGAGCGCTTGAAGCTCATTTGAGATATTAGTGAGGCGATCGAAGGTTTGCTGAACATTTTCATTGTCGAGTCTTTTGAAGCGGTTGAAGAGATTGCGAAGAACATCAACACGAGAGTCACGTTGAGTTGAGACTCCTTCGTTTAATTTGGAGAGCCTATCCCAGATAAGCTTAGCAGTTTCCAAAGCACTCACTCTACCATACTGCCCTTTACTCAGATGACCACATATGATATTCTTCGCTTCAGAATCGAGTTGCTTGAATCTCTTCACATCAGCAACATTCAGGGAAGGTGTGACTGGGGGAACACCATTTTCCACAACGTACCAGAGATCGTTGTCAATTGCTTCAAGATGCATTTGCATCTTATTCTTCCAGTAGGGGTAGTCCGTGCCATCGAAGGTAGGACACCCAGCAGAGACCTTGATCATACCCGGGTCGACATAACTAGAACTCCAGGTGGTTAAACCAAAATCACACAGAACAAGGGAGTACCTTGCTCTGATACCAATTGAAAGTGCGTTATATTGACTAGAGGGGGGGGGGGTGAATAGGCGATTTTTATGAATTCTTCACTGAGGAATTTGCCGGTGAGGCAATTCCTTAGCGAAGAACTACTTGCAGCGGAATAAGTACTCAGAAGTAAGCATAACAGAATATACACATAGTCATCATGATGAAATGAAGACAAACACAGAGTACAGAAAGCGTAAACACAGGATAACACAAGATGAAGACAAATAGACTGAAGAAATTGAACTGAGGAAATTGAGAAAGTCTTCAGTCAAAGTCTTCAAACACAGATATGAACAATCACTCAACACAGTAATGAGGAAATGAAAGAGTTGAGGAAATAGAACCAGTAAGGTTGGTGAAGACAATGATTTGGTAGATCAATTCCAACTGCTGTCTCAGTTGTACGTCTGGTTGGAGCGGCTGAGTATTTAAACTCGAGGACACACAGTCCCGGACACCCAGTCGCTGAGCACACAGCTCAGGACACCAAGTCCTCACCGTATTCTCCTTGAACTAAGGTCACACAGACCTCGTCCAATCACTCGTGGTAAGTCTTCAGGCGACTTCCAAACCTTCACAAACTTCGGTCACTCGGCGATCCACAATTCCTCTTGGATGCTCTAGACCATGACGCCTAACCGTCTGGAAGAAGCACAGTCTTCAAAGGTAACAAGCGTCGGATCCACGCAGGATCAATCTCTTCAGTGATGCTCAATCACTTTGGATTTGTGGGTGTTTGGGTTTGGATTTTCCTCACTCGATGATTTTCGCTCAAAGTCCTCGGAGGATGGGTTGCTCTCAAATGACAAGTGTCAGTTTCTCTCGGAGCAGCCAACCAGCTAGTGGTTGTAGGGGGCGGCTATTTATAGCCTAGGGAGCAGCCCGACATGATAAGACATAAATGCCCTTCAATGATATGACCGTTATGTGGATAAGATATTTTGGGATAGCTGGCGCGTAGCACAGCAACGGTCGGAAATTTGACTCTCAAATTCCTCAGGGCTATCATGTTCCTCACTGTGTAGGCAATCCGCACTGGCGAATTCCTAACTCCTCAGTCAGAACAAATTCCTTAGCGACCAGAAGAACTTCGTCTCTGTCACTGAAGAAATTGACTAAACTGTATGAGATTTCCAATGGCTTCACTCGAAGGGATTGGTAGGTGTAGGATTTTGAGTTGAGCATCACATGGAAATTTTTCCTTAGTATGTCCTCGACCCCCTTTAACAGTATGGTGTTTCCTATGACTCAAGAAGGAGAAAAACAAAACTATGAAAATGAAAGTCTTCAAGCTTCATATTCCTCGCATGAATATCAAGTCTTCACGGACACACCAATTTCTTCACTTTCAAAGTCTTCATGAAAGTCTTCAGGAATACCAAAATCTTTAGTCGAAGATATTCATTTTTAGGGGTCGACTTTCACTGTAAATATCAAACTCCTCATAGACTTATAGACCTGTGTACACGCATAAACACATTAGTACCTTAACCTATAAGTCTTCAATACACCAAAATCACTAAGGGGCACTAGATGCACTTACAGCGGAGAAACCGAGGAGCCTCTAACTTTATTTTACGGTAACTGACACACTGAATAGTCACATCGAATAACCACCACATCGGTCATCGATTCCTCCTTTGAACAAATACCACCGACGGAAGAATCCAATGAAGCAAACGAACAGCCTACTATACACCTTAGATCCGAAGGCCAGAACTCATCCATCCCTCATCTAGCTAGATTCACACCATCTGTCCCTCATGAGTCAAGGCTGGTTTCACGTGAGGCACGGATATGCAGGCACAAGATGCACATACATGTCTATTCCACAGGCACGAGCGTACAAATTTTGGAGATACCGGTCGCTATCACAACTGGCACGTACACATGCAGGCAGAAACTCGCCGTAAACATGTCAATGCAGGAAACAAAGGCACGGAAACATAGCCTATATAGGCACATGAGTCGGCTTCGCGAGCCACGTGATCTTTTCCGTCTTGTTTTTCAATCTCAACCTAATTCCTCTGTATACAAATCATCTGAATGGAAAAAAGAGACCTCCAATAGGCACCGGTGACAACACTCTGTTCGAGAGTCATGGCATGTATCACGTGAGATACATCAATACTTGAAGCAAATCAATGGCACAAGTCGGAGAGCCACAGTTTTAAAGACTCCGGACGCACAGGCGTGTAGAAGCACAGGCACGACGAGTAACAGCCACCGCATCCCCTCACGGACGGACGTCTGACACCACGGGCACGAAGAGTCACAGCCAGTGTGTCCCCCGAGTAACACGAATGCACACACAAGAAGCACAGAACTACAGCATATACAAGCACGGAGTTGCGGTTCTCAGCACACAAGCACGGCTTTGGAGATGGCGTTCTTGAGGCACAGGTACAAACCAACTGGATGCACAATATAGTGGTGGCAGAGGCACGGTTGTGCAGTCTCAAGAGAAACTGCCGTGTGACACCAGCACATACAGACATCACGTGTGTCAGGTGACGTACAGAAATAGCGGAAAAGAAGCCACAGGAGTGAAGCCTCCGCAGACACGGGTGCCAGGCTACTAAAGGCATGGTCCCGAAGAACACAAAGACAGGATACCGAAATGTTGCCTCTTACGTTAGCAGACATGCCTCTCTTGTGCCAACGTGTAAAAGACAACAATTCAAACACAAACAAACGGCGCTGAATATAAGCGAAACAAAAAAAAACACTTCTCCCAAACAATACATATGCATAACGTCACGGACGGACGTCTGCAGCAGAGGCACGTAGAGTCACAGCCAACATGACGCCTGAGACAAGCAAATGCACGTACATGATACACGGAACTAAAGTGTATACAGTCACGCAATTGCGGCTTCTCGGAGTTCTCGAGGCACGGGTACAGACCAGCTGGACGCACAAAAGAGTGATGGAAGAGGCACGGTTGTTCAGTCTCAAGAGAAACTGCCGTGTGACACCAACACAAGCAGACATCACGTGTGTCACATGAGGTACAGAAATAGCGGAAAAGAAGCCACGGGAGTGAAGCCTCCGCAGACACGGATGCCAGGCTGATAAAGGCACGGCCCCGAAGAACACAAAGACAGGATACTAAAATGTTGCCTCGTATGTTAGCAGACATGCCTTTCTTGTGCGAACGTGTAAAAGACAACAATTCAAACACAAACAAACGGCACTGAATATAAGCCAAACAAAAAAAACGCTTCTCCCAAACAATACATATGCGTAACGTCACGGACGGACATCTGCACCAGAGCCACGTAGAGTCAGAGCCAACATGACGCCTGAGACAAGCAAATGCACGTACAGGGGACATGGAACTGAAGTGTATAAAGTCACGCAATTGCGGCTTCTCGGAGTTCTGGAGGCACGGGTACAAACCAGCTGGACGCACAAAAGAGTGATGGAAGAGGCACGGTTGTTCAGTCTCAAGAGAAACTGCCGTGTGACACCAGCACAAGCAGACACCACGTGTGTCTCGTGAGGCACAGAAATAGCAGAAAAGAAGAGGCACGGGAGTGAAGCCTCGGCAGGCTTCTAAAGGCACGGTCCCGAAGAGCACAAAGACAGGGTACTGAAATGTTGCCTCGTACATTAGCAGACGTGCCTCTCTTGTGCGAACGTGTAAAAGACAACAATTCAAATACAAACAAACGGCGCTGAATATAAGCCAAACAAAAAAACGCTTCTCCCAAACAATACATATGCGCCACTGTCACGCCCAATATGCGATACTATCCTAAAGAGACGCGAAGGTCCCACCAAGGATAGAACCACATATTGAAACGCTTTTGCAAGGTGGATATCATTACATCAACATTACATAATAGATGGGGATACATACAAGACATACAAATGCCACAAGAGTACATCAATACAACATACATAAGATCAACATCCGGCTACGGATGAAACACAAACTGAAGCTCAAACAATATCCACCCTTCTAGCCTAGGCTGCCGACCTGGAACCTATCCCTTGATCAAAGAAGAAGCAGAAGAAGAACTCCAAAACAAGCAAACATCGCTCTCGCATCATGATCATCACATAACCTGTACCTGCAACTGTTGTTGTAGTAATCTGTGAGCCACGAGGACTCAGCAATCCCATTACCATGGGTATCAAGACTAGCAAAGCTTAATGGGTAAGGAAGGGGTGAAGTGGTGAGGTTGCAGCAGCGACTAAGCATATATGGTGGCTAACATACGCAAATAAGAGCGAGAAGAGAGCAAATGGAACGGTCGTGAAGCTAGCAATGATCAAGAGGTGATCCTGAACTCCTACTTACGTCACACATAACCCAAAACCGTGTTCACTTCCCGGACTCCACCGAAAAGAGACCATCACGGCTACACACACGGTTGATGTGTTTTAAATCGGATCTGGTGTCAAGTTATCTACAACCGGACATTAACAAATTCCCATCTGCCACATAACCACGGGCACGGCTTTCGAAAGATAATACCCTGCAGGGGTGTCCCAACTTAGCCCATGATAAGCTCTCGCGATCAACGAAGAACATGGAAGGCATCTGGAGCGTCGGTCTCGGGGCATCACAACACTCCACCACTACAAGAGGATCTCGTCCCGAGATCTAGGATGGCACCAGAGAGAAACGGAAGAGGAAGAGAGGAGGTAAAACTAAGTTGCTTCTTTGACGAACGAGTGAAACCACGAACCTTGAGAGGTTGAAATGTTGAAAGAAAGAACATAACAGAGTTTAACACAATTGAGAGCATTGCGGTAGAAAATAGAAACAAGGAACACCATGTGAACCTTGGAGGTTGCAAAGCTATGAATGACGAGTATAATGGACAAGAAGGAATTGAAACCATTCTGGTTAAAACAATATGAGAGAGGAAGAATTCGGGAAGCACTCCGGTTGAACATGGAAGGAATAGAACATGAACTTGAGAAGATGGGATGATGCTTGATGAAATCAACAACACACTGCCTCTGTAACTATTGAAATAATGGCACAATGGGTAAGAAGGATTTCAGACAGCACTCAGGTTGAAAAGAGAGGCAAAACTTGATAAGATGAAAGAACTTGAATGAGAACAAAACACTCCGGTTAAATGGATAAGCAAGAAAATAACATGAACTTGACAAAACGACGTGATGGGTGAAGAGCACAACATCACAATGCCTCCGGAAGAAATGAAAAAATGGAATGGAATGAACGGAGGAAAACTTGATCTTGAAAGAGCACGCTTACAGGAAATGTTAGAACGGAATTGTTGGATTATCAACAACGAAAGGATAAGCTTGTTGTGGGCTTATGGAAAACATCTCAAAATTATGAGGTGACAACTGGCCACTAACGGAAACAATTGCTTGCTTGAGATCAATGAAGAGATGAAAACTGCTTTCGCCGAGAGGATAGGAGAAAACTTGGATCATTGATAAGCACCACAATAGCAACATTCCCAATGGAAGGCTTTAGATCGCAAGATATCTACAACAAAGAGTTTGATGGATTTAAAATACCTCATTCTTGACAACATATGAATCATGAAACATGAAGGAAATTGTCAAGAGTGACATAACACCACCTCAAAAGATAAGGTAGAAAGAATTGCACTTTGGAATGCAAGATGAAGAATGCTTGAACTCCTCAAAACAAAACATGTGTTGAACACCATGTTTAATTTTGAGTATAGCTTGGTGGGTCATAACTTTGAGAGAAAACTTGAAGAACAATTGAGGAATGCAAAGAATCCTTGACGAACCAGCATGTAGAGCCTCCATGAAGAACTCCATTAATAAAAAGGATGATAGAAAGAAAGGGAAGTCGAAAACACAAGGTGAAGCCTTGCCATGATTTAGATGGAGCTTCGCGATGATATAACCGAGAGAACTTGGAACTCCGAAAAGAAAAGATGATCTTAGAACCGAGAACTTATTCCTCAAGAACAAACTCCAAAGGAAACAATTAATCACTTGGATGAAACAATAATAAGAACTACGTTATGCCTATCACTACTAGGAAAAGGCATGCTAGTGGCGCACCAGTTTTGCCTTCTAATGGCGCACTACTGGTGCGCCACTAGCATCACACCATTAGAATTAAATTCTAATGGCGCACCACTGGTGCGCCATTAGTATCTGGTGTTCTAATGGCGCACCACGTAGTGCGCCATTAGTACGTAACTCCATGCGCCATTATTATGCCTCCCGGGGGGCCATATGTAACCATGTGCTTTGTCACACTAATGGCGCACTCTGCCTAGATGCGCCATTAGTATCCTTTGGCATACTAATGGCGCACTCTGCCTTGATGCGCCATTAGTATGAATATTTGTTTTTTTCTTTTCTGATATTTTCACAGGTTACAAAATATATTATTGGACAGAATTTAGACAACACCACACAGCAACAACAGATTCATCGAATACAATAGAAGATTAGTCTCCGAATATAAATCATCATATTAGTCTCTGAATTCAAAAGACCGAACAAAGATAGAACATTACAAGTCTCGAGACCGCGAGTAGCTAGTTTGTCTTCACATTACAAGTCGATATCGACCATCTAAACTACCATCACATAGAAGAGAGTTGTGGTCATCACGATGAGCATCATCGCGATCAAACTGGTCTTCATCCGGTTCCTCCAATGCTCCCTCCTCTCTCCCGCTAGATAGCGGGCGTATCTAGATTCGGCCTCCGCCTTTGTGGTGTACCCTTTGTAACTGTTACCGCTGAAACGGAGAACCTGTCTCCAACACTCCTCCCAGTCGTCGTAGACTCCGGGAACCTTACCCTTGTACACGACATACGACGACATCTCTATGCACAAGCCAAACAACAGACAATACATAAGCAATATGTAAGTATGCAACAAAAGGATCGGAAGAGAAAAGTAAGACATTAATAGCACGATTCATGGTCCTACTAATAAATAGCATCGATTACATCTAAGTTGACCGACTGTCCAAACCAAAGAGACATACGAATTCATTAAAGTTTAATTACAACATGAGCCAATCAATGTTTCAGAACTACACATCACTACTTTCGACTCGAGTCATCGGACAGGAGCGTGGATGAAGCCGTCGTCTGTCGCGATGGTCATGAAATCGCGGTCGTTGTCACCCTGCATTTGTAGCATTCCATCTATCTCATTTTTGGACGGTTGATATCTGAGGAAGAACTACCCCGACGTATGAAGGACATCTTGATGGATGATGTCCGCAAAGTCTGACTAGATGCGAAAGAATTCTTGTCTGAGGTCCGCAGCCTGGATTGCCGACAAGTTCGCGGCCCAATCTTTGAGATTATATGGTAGCAGAAGTTGATGATGGTCCCTTACGATCGCCCGCATGTGATGGAGGGCGTAGTAGGCATCCTTCTGACCGCCAGGCGGCTGCTTGACGCAGCAGAACTTCGTATTGTGTGAGAACATGTGCTTGCCATACTTACGAAAAGTCCTGGTGAAGGTGCCTCCAGATTTGGTGTAGCCGGGGAGAACATCATCAAGAACTTTCTTGACATTTGTGTAGTCTATCTTGGAGTCACGGTTCTGGTCGAAATACGTGGCCATGGAATATTTCGGGCTGAAGAGGATGAGTGTGCAATGTGTGTCACTGCACAGAACACGGAATGTTAGAAAAAAAAGAACGATCGAAATCTAAGAAATCATATGTTACGGGGCGGTTAAGGGATGACTTACTCGGGAAAGTAAGCCACAAGGAAGTTATCCTTATCTGGGTTTGCCAGAATGACGCCTTCGAGGTGTGAACTTGCAACTTGGCGGTCCCCAACGCTGCTCAAGTGCTTGGCACGCATGTAGAAGGGGTCGACTATCACGAGTCCGGGGTCTTGTCTCTAATGATCCGCATCTCCATACTCAGCGAAAACAGCCGAACGAAGGTGTAGTGCAGCGGATGAAGGTTAAACATAGCAAAGATGTCATCAAACCGCAGCACGATCGTACCCCCGATGTCGCCATCCACAAAGCCCTTGCCCTCTGGCACCTTGGCCACGAAAACCGGGTATGCCACATCCTTCTCTCTGAGACGCCGCTTCTCCAAAGAAAGAACACTGTCGTGCAGACTCCGCATAGCACCGGTTGTAGCATTCAGCATATTTGGTGGTAGCATCGCCCTACCCGCCACATGCACCCTCCTTGAGATATCCTTCGGTGAAGGTGGCCCGTCCTGAGCACGGATCATACTCGGTGCCGGCTGGCTCGCACCGGCGCCCTTGTTAGTCTTTCGTTTCCGTCCCTTCTTCTTGATCTCCTGTAATGGGACCGAGTTCTGCTCACAGACCGCCTTCTTGAGCGTGTTGGGGCTGATAATATTTCGCACCTCAGCTATCTGAGGCTCGGTGAAGGCGGGAGCTGGAGGCGTCTCCTGAGAACTGAACGCCAGACGACGCCTATTGCAATTGGATTTCTCTGACGTACCAGCTATATTGCGGTCGTCTTGGTTGGGTTCTTGACAAAGAGGCCCGCAGAACTCGTCAGCGTAGCCATGTTCAGCAAAGTACTTATCGACTTTGGTAAATGTACCGTCGTCGTTGTCGTCGTCGTCCGGATCCTGTGCCATAGGGCTGTCCGGATCCTGTGCCATAGGGATGTCCGACATAGGGATGTCTGGCAGGTCCGGTAGCGTTGCGGCGTTCTTGCCATGGCTTGGCGTCGGCACGACTGGCGGTCTTGTCTGTGGGGTGGTGTCCCCCGCCCCCAAACGAATCTGGCTCTTCGGCCAAAGCAGCGGCCAGTTTACACAGGCGCTGAGGGTCATCTCATCTTCTTCGTCGGCCCCAGCGGGTCGAACCGGAGGTAACAGCTCGTCGCAGCCTCGCAGCACCCGAACCACTTCAACCCTATACATTGTGGGTGGCATCGGATTACCGTGGAACATGCGGTTGCCCGGTTGAACGATTCTGCCCTTGGCGACATCGACCAGCTCGGCGCCCACGAAGTGCAGAAGAGTGCAAGGAACGTCGGTGGTGCCCTGCGAAAACATGTACAGGGCGTCAGGGATGCCCAGTCAAAGGCAAGGAGATGAAGTCATCGGCCGAGAGGCTTAGTTACCGTGCTGACGGAGGGGGCGCTTGCTGGCGAGGTGCCGGCCGGCGTACACCCGGGTGCATTAAGCTCCAATGCCCGTGCCGGCGCCGGAGACACGAATACCGCCTCCGCCAGAGACACCAATGGTGCCGCCACCGGAGACACCAATGGCGCCGCCTGCGCGCTGTGCGAGTTGCTGGCGGTGAAGCTGGGAACCGGGGGAGGCCCCTGTTGGCCGCCCGCAATCCACGTCGTCAGCCCATGAATCAACGTAGGCACCATGGCATTGAGCTTCGTTCCCAACTGTTGTTCCACTTGCTCTTGGACAAGCTCCAGAACCCGCGCCACTTGTGCCTTGAGTGCTTCAACCTCGCGCGTCTGGCTTTTCGAGCTGGCCTTTTTCTCCTTCCGCACACCAGCGGTATAGTATGACCCCCATTTTGTGGACAAGCCTTTGCTGGCCACACGACCAGCTGACGTCGGCTTAGTGAGCTTATCCTTGCTTTTCATTATGTTCAACACCCTATTTAAAGGGGTGTCGAAAGGGGAGCGCTGAGACAACCCCGCGCTACCGCTTTCAGTTTCCTGCGAAAGGAACGTGAACCATTTAGGCCTTGTTTGGTTGCTTGCCAAACCGAGTGGATTGAAGGGGTTTGAGGGGGATTTAAACCTCTTGTAAGTCAAAATACAAACCAATCCTTGCCAATCCCCTCCAATCCTCTTGGGGAGAGGATTAACCGAACAAGCCCTTAGAAATATTAGGGATTAATTAGAGTGCAACCATATGGAGCTAATTACGTGGGGGTGTATTCCTTACCAGAACAAGCTCAAGCGCCCTGGTCTTCGGATCCGTGGTAAAATCCTTTGTTATCGGGTCCTCCTTGTACCGGGCCCTGACATAGTTCCTGGTCTGCTTGTTACCGCTGTATTTCTCGAAGCGGGGTGGTAGGCCTTGCTCGGCATGCTCCGCGTCCTCCTTGTCCCATATAGGCTCTGCCACTCTGTAACCGCCGGGACCGAGTTTGTGTTCCCCTAAGTTCAACTCCCGCATTTCTTTCCTCCACTGACTTGATTCGGAGGTTGCGCTGCTCGAGCACTTGATCTTGAACTCCTTGTACTCATCTTCGCTCATCAAAGGATATTTCGCCTTGATCTTCTCATAACTATCACCTTTATCAATCATTCTCTTCACCATGCTTCTCCAAGTAGACAGGGCCGTACTCATCTTCGTGAGGGCGGCACTGTTCACTTTATTCCCTGAGAGGCGTGTGTTTTCAAATTCGGCGGGGAACTTGTATCGTTCGTGCAACTTCGTGAAGAGGAGGTTGCGCAAATTCCCGTGGTCCTTATTCCTAAGGTTATCGGTGTTGATCGAGACGGAGCTCCAGAGAATGCACCCGAGCTGAACCGAGTACCCCTTGACTATATGTTTGGGCTCCGCTGGATTCCCGTCGGAGTCCACTTGAGTGAATTCCTCCTTGACGGTGCGGAGCGCATTCGAACGCCGGTCCTTCCTTTGCTTCTTCGATTGGCTGCCATCTGTGTGTGCGGCGCCATCATCAGTGGTGGCATCCTCGGCGGCACCATCAGTGGTGTCATCCCCGACGCCACTAGGGGTTGTGTAATCAAGATCGGTGTCTTCCGCGGCGTCCTCATAGCGGTGAGATTGTTCCTCCATCTCCTGGGACAGCTCCCAGAATTGCTTGCCGCCCGAACCACCGGCCTCATCGTTGTGGGCCATGTTTCGCTCTAAATAGGAAAAAAGTTTGGTCAAAAAGTTGGTTATTGTCAAGGAACAAGATCATGGTCTCATCATTTAGGGTTTGTCGACACCGAGGCACCCTAAAAGCCTAAGCTTTAATCATTTAGGGTTTGTCGACGCCGAGGCACCCTAAAAGCCTAAGCGTACATGTCGGTGTACTAGAGTAGGGGTACCCTAGTATCCCGAACTTGTGCACGGGCAGTCGCAGCACCCCGTGGCAAGGTTTGCCGGGTGACCGCCAAGGTCCTCCATGGTTCCTTTGGAGCCATTCAAGAACAAAGTATTCAAGCCAAGGAGACAAGGCCCCGGCAAGAGGAGCTTGCCGGGAAGGCCAACCAAGGCATCTCAAGGAACTTGTCGCGACGCGCCACGCGTCCCTGCGAGGCCCGGTGAGCGACAAGCTTCCAGACGCGACAAGACAACGACCGCGGCAAGGCGCTTGCCACGGCAAGCTACCACTCTGTACCCGCGCTCCGGCACATCCATCAACGTGTCGCCCTGGGACCTTTCCAGGCGCGCGTGGCAAGAGGCTGTGCAGCCAGCGGTGCGCGGTGGCTTGCGGCGCTGACAAGATTGCCATCGTGGCAAGCGGTGGCGTCCCTGACGGTCCCTTTTTGCACTATTTGGGTGACGCAGACGGGCATTTAATGCCTTTGTCCCCTACCGTCAGGGTTAGGTATGATACCCTGTACAGGTAGTTGTACCAACCGCAACACTTTTCCATTTTTACCCTTGTCTGCGTTGCCACCTGTCGGTGACCCCTTGAGCATATAAAAGGAGGCCCATGCGCAACGTAGAGGGGGGTTCGAAGGCAGAAAACACTCACGCTCGGTCTTGTTAGCAGCTAGTGTGTACTGTAGCACTCAGCGCTCCCGAGCAAGAACTCAATACACTCAGACATGCAGCAGTAGGAGTATTATCTCTCCGGAGAGCTCCGAAGCTGGGTAAACTGCTCGTGTGCTTCGCCTCGATCTGCTCTTCGTGCGATCTCCGCCCCCCCGCCGAACCGAAAGGGGCTCGGTCTGCCGGTCCCATAGGTGTTCGTGGATCAGTTTTCCCCGACATCTTTGGCGCGCCAGGTAGGGGGTGTCGAGGTTGTGTGAACCTGGTCCAGCGTTCACACGAGCTAGATCTTCATCTTTTTCATCGACATGCCACCGAAGAAGAAGGCTTCGGAGGCGGCTGATCCGTCCGCGTCGATCCCGCCACCACCGGAGCAGACGGGTGGTGGGGTAGACGCCGACGGACGAACGGGCGTCGACGAGGGAGCTCACGGTGCTGCCAGGTCCAAGGACAAGGCTGCGCAGACCTCGGCGTCCGTACATGCATCGCGCCCATCTCAGGAGGCACGGGACCGACAGCATCATGGTACTCGCGGTACCATACGTTCGTTGGATCAAGATCGAGCCGGTGGATCTCGGGGTGCTCGAGACCGGCATGCACGCCAACATGGTGGCACGAGCAAGACACGGTTGCCTGGACGGGATACTGCTCCTTCTAACATAGTTAGAAGTCCGAGCATATCCCGCTCCTCGCACCGTTCGCCACTGCCACCCACCACTCCAGTAGAAGCTTTGGCGCGAGCTCAACTGCTCCTGGATTACCCTCCAATGGCAGACAAGATCGACGAATGGAGGGCCACCATTTAGAGTCTCATCGGCTTCGCCAACGGCGACACTCCACGGCAGCCGAGTACATCGCAGCCGCGGCAAGACTGCCAGGCACGAGCCGATGGCGACAAAACCGGTGGGGGTGCAACCACCGTGCACTCTCCGCCCCGAAGGCCAAGGTCGCCGACTCGCTGGATCTACCTCGACAGCGACTCCACCGCATCATCAGATCCACGAGCTCGTCGCGATCAGTGCCAAGTTCTTCACGAACGACAGCAAGAAGATGCTCGTACTCGCATCGAGCTCTAAAGAGAAGCGCGGCGTCAATTGGACCAGCACGCTGGGCCCTCTGTCGACATGCATGCGCCAGGGGAACCAGGCGACTTGCCGTACACGGTAGGTTGCCCTGCGTTCACTCGTGAGCTGTGGCAAGTCCAGTGGCCCAGCACGAAGAATTTCAAGCCAGACGTACCTGAGAAGTACGACGGCAAGTCGCATCCGTCGGAGTTCCTCAGCATCTACACCATCGCAGTGCAAGCTGCCGGGGGGCGGGACGACAAGATCCTTGCCAACTACTTCCCGTTGGTGCTCAAGCCCAATGTCAGGTCCTGGCTCATGCACTTGCCGGACAACTCCATATCCTCCTGGGCCGACCTATGCCATCAGTTTGTCGGCGCCTTTACAAGCGGCCACAAGCCTCATGGCCAAGAGAGCGACCTTCATCTGCTCGCCCAGAAGGAAGGAGAGCCCCTGCGCAAGTACATTCAGAGATTCAGCCGTGTACAGCACAACATCCCAGATGTCCACCCTGCCGCGGTCATCAGCGCGTTCCATCAGAACGTGCGAAACCGTAGGATGCGGGAGGAGATGGCGATGTGCAAGATCAGAGACGTCAGCGAGCTATATGCCCTGGCCGACAAGTGTGCACGTGCTGAGGAAGGGAGGAAACTCCCCGGAGAGAATACAGAAGCAGGAGGATCTGATAGCAAGGATGTTGCCCCGGCAAAGAAAAACCAGCGGCGGAACAACATGAAGAAGAAAGGCAGAGATGTGCTAGTCGTTGAGCAGTCCAACAACGGAGGTGGCGCCAAGAAAGCCAAAGCTGGTAGCTCCGGCGAGGAGATTGCCGCATGCACCAACTCCCAGGCTGTGGCGGTCGCTGACAAGAAGGACAGCACCAACAAGCAGTACTGCAAGATCGACCGCACCAAGGGCCATGACCTCCAGAGCTGCAAGAAGGTCGAGCAGCTTGTCGAGCAGCAAAAGGCTGAATACGAACGACGCGACAAGGAGAAGGCCCAAGAAGGTGCTGGAGGGGCCGGCAAGAAACGCCCCAGCCGAGGAGGACGCCGCGGCAAGGCCAAGCAGCGGCAAGGAGACAGACCTCCCCGCGGCTGCGACAAGGTTGAAGATGACGACGACGATGAAGATATGGATGATGACGAGACCGATGAGCAGGAGTTCCAGAAAGCCACAGAGGTCCTGTGCGTTGACGGTGGTGCTTCTCTGCATACTTCACACCTCCAGCTCAAGCAGTGGGTGCGGGAAGTCAATGCGGCAGAACCACCCGTCGAGTCACGCAAGCCTCTGAAATGGTCCAGCACGCCTATCATCTTTGATATTGAGGACCACCCTGATCGCATAACTGCGGTCGGGTGCTTGCCGATGTTGGTTTCACCAACTATCCGCAACCTCAAGGTCACTAAGATGCTAGTTGACGGCGGGGCCGGCTTGAACCTGATCTCCTCCGCGGTACTCCAGAAACTCCAGATCCCTGACAGCGAGCTCAAAGAGACCGGCACATTCCAAGGAATCAATCTGGGAAGGAGCAAGCCGAAGGGAAAGATCACGTTGCCGGTGACATTTGGCAGCGAGTTGAACTTCAGGACTGAGAGGGTCACTTTTGACGTTGCTGACTTTCCATTGCCTTACAATGGGATACTCGGCCGTCCAGCACTCGCCAAATTCATGGCAGCCTCTCACTATGCATACAACATGCTGAAGATGCTAGGCCCGATAAGTGTCATCTCTGTCCCTGGCGACAAGAAGGATGCTCTTATCTGCGCCGACAAGATCTACCGGGAAGCAGCAGCCGCAACAGATCGCAAGTCACTTGCCGTTGAAGCTCCCGGGGGGAAGAAGAAGACCAAGTCCGGCAAGAGTTCTGATGCCCACTCCGGCAAGCGCACCTCTTCGGAGTGCTGCGCTACCGTCGAGGACGCACCATCGAGCTCCACCGGCAAGTGTAAGAAGACAATGGCAGCTCCACCAGAGACCAAGAAGGTGTCCGCCAAGGAGGACGACACTGGTGGTACCTTCACCATCAGTGCCACTCTCGACCCTAAATAGGAAAGCGCGCTCGTTGCTTTCCTGCGGGCGAACGTCGACGTGTTTGCGTGGCAACCGTCTGACATCCTCGGTGTTCCCAGGAAAGTAATCGAGCACCATCTTGCCGTCTGTCCTCATGCGTGGCCCGTCAAGCAGAAAGTCAGGAAACAAGCAGTGGAGCGCCAAGAATTCATCGCAGAAGAAATCAAGAAATTGGAAGCAGCAGGCCTTGTCAGAGGAGTGCTCCATCCTACGTGGTTGGCCAACCCTGTAGTCGTGCGCAAGGCAAACGGGAAATGGAGGCTTTGTATAGACTTTACCGATGTCAATAAAGCTTGTCCCAAAGACCCATTTCCCTTGCTGCGCATTGACCAGATTGTTGACTCCACGGCCGGATGTGACTTGCTTTCATTTCTTGACGCATACTCAGGATACCATCAGATCTTCATGGCAGAAGAGGATGAGGAGAAAACCGCATTCATCACTCCATGTGGCACATACTGTTTCATACGGATGCCTTTCAGTTTAAAGAATGCTGGTTCAACATTTGCAAGGGTAGTCCATGCCGCTTTTGAGCCACAAATACACAGAAATGTGGAAGCCTACATGGATGACATAGTGGTCAAGAGCAAGGACAAGGCAACTCTGATTCAAGATTTAGACGAAACCTTTGCAAATCTGCGCAAGATCAACCTCAGGCTTAACCCCGAGAAGTGTGTGTTTGGAGTCCCCTCCGGCAAGCTTCTCGGGTTCTTTGTGTCTCAGCGGGGAATCGAAGCCAATCCCGACAAGATCAAGGCCATTGAGAAGATTGAAGCACCAAAGCGCGTCAAGGATGTACGAAGACTTGCCGGTTGCGTGGCTGCTCTCAGCAGGTTTATCTCTAGGTCTGCTGAACGCGCCCTGCCGTTTTTCAAAATATTGAAAAAGGCAGGTCCAATGAAATGGACTCCGGAAGCGGAGGCTGCGCTGCAGGACTTAAAGAGATACCTGTCCTCCACCCCAACACTTGTCGCACCTAAGCCACAAGAGAAGTTGTTGCTGTATATAGCGGCAACCAATCAAGTGGTTAGTGCTGCGTTAGTAGCGGAGAGGGAGGCGGATGATGAGCCAGCAACCACGGCAGATGCATCCAGCGACAAGCAGGGGACTTCACCGACAAGCTCTGGTCCCGACAAAGATGGGTCTGTGCAGGCGCGTGAGGAGATGCAGAAGAGAATGGTGCAACGCCCAGTTTACTTTGTCAGTTCCCTTCTGCAGGGGGCTACGTCGAGGTACTCTGGTGTGCAGAAATTGCTTTTCGGCCTTCTCATGGCCTCGAGAAAGTTGCGCCATTACTTCCAAGCACATGAGATCACAGTTGTCACTCGTTTTCCGCTGAAGAGGATACTGCAGAATCCAGAAGCAACAGGCAGGATTGTCGAGTGGGCATTGGAACTGTCAAGCTTTGGCCTCAAGTTTGAGAGCACTTCAACTATCCAAAGCAGAGCATTGGCAGAATTCATAGCAGAGTGGACGCCAACACAAGATGAAGAAATTCCAGAAACGAGCATCCCCGTCAAGGAGGCAAGCAAAGAGTGTCTGATGTACTTTGATGGTGCCTTCTCGCTGCAAGGCGCCGGTGCGGGCGTGCTACTTGTCGCACCCACCGGAGAGCACCTCAAGTACGTAGTCCATATGCACTTTCCCAGGGAGCAAGCAACAAACAATACCGCAGAGTATGAAGGTTTGCTTGCCGGTCTCAGGATCGCGGCAGACATTGGGATCAAGAAGCTCATCGTCAGGGGTGACTCACAGCTTGTTGTCCGCCAAGTGAACAAGAATTATCAGAGTCCGTTGATGGAAGCTTACGTTGATGAAGTGAGAAAGCTAGAAGAGCACTTTGACGGCCTACAGATGGAGCATGTTCCAAGAGCTGATAACGACATTGCCGATGGCCTGTCAAAGTGCGCCGCACTTAAGTTACCTGTGGAACCAGGGATCTTTGTGCTCAAACTGACTCAACCGTCTGTAACGCCATCAACTGGACAGAGCAAGAAGAGGAAGTTGATTTCTGGTGACTATTTTCCGGCAGAGATCCCCGAAGCCGCCGCCAAGAAGGTCCCCAAGATCAACACCAAGAGTGCTGAGGAGCAGTCTGCTCCGGCAAACCCTAGGGTTTGTTCCGTTGAAGCAGACGCTCCCGACAAGTTTTGCTCCGACAAGCTTGCCGGGGAACGTCAAGCTCCGGCTGAGCCGCAGGTTCTCGCCGTAGAAGCGGATGTTCCCGCAGCAACAGATGTGCCTTTAGTCCTTGTTGTCGAGCCACAAGCTCCAGCGTGGGCACATCACATTGTCCGTTTCCTTCAGACAGGAGAACTTCCCGAAGAGCAAGAAGAAGCGGAAAGAGTAGCTCGGCAGTCAAGTATGTACCAGTTTGTCGATAACACACTGTACAGAAGAAGACTCAACGGGGTGAAATTGAAGTGTATTCACCGAGAAGGCGGACAAAAGCTATTGGCAGAGATACATGGAGGCATATGTGGTCACCTCATTGGCGCAAGAGCACTTGCCGGCAAAGCGTTCCGGCAAGGTTTCTTTTGGCCGACAGCCCTCCAGGATGCAACTGCACAAGTAACCAAGTGTGAAGCGTGCCAGTTCCATTCCAAGAAGATACACCAGCCAGCTCAAGCTCTCCAGGCGATCCCTTTATCCTGGCCATTTTCGGTCTAGGGGCTCGACATCCTCGGCCCTTTTCCCCGAGCTGTCGGGGGCTTTGAGTATTTGTACGTTGCAATCGACAAGTTCACAAAGTTGCCAGAAGTGGAAGCAGTGAGGAAGGTGACAGCATAGTCAGCAGTCAAGTTCTTCAGGTCGATTGTTTGCCGCTTCAGGATCCCCAACAGGATCATCACCGACAACGGCACGCAATTCACGAGCCGCACCTTCATGCAGTACGTCCAAGATCTTGGCGCCAAGGTCTGCTTCGCTTCCGTTGCTCACCCGAGAAGCAACGGTCAAGTGGAGAGGGCAAATGCTGGAGTGCTGCGCGGGCTCAAGACCAGGACTTTCGACAGGCTGCGCAAGTGCGGAAAGAACTGGATTGAGGAGCTGGCGATGGTTCTTTGGTCGATCAGGACGACGCCAAATCGAGCCACTGGCCAGACACCTTTCGCTCTAGTCTATGGAGCAGAGGCAGTTCTCCCCACGGAACTCGTATACAGGTCACCTCTAGTGCTCGCGTATGATGAGCTTGAGCAAGAGCAGCTGCGACAAGATGACGCGCTGCTTGTTGAGGAAGACCGTCTTCAGGCCGTTGTACGAGCTGCTCGATACCAGCAAGCTTTGCGCCGCTACCATAGCCGCAAAGTTAATGCCAGAAGTCTCGAGGAAGGCGACCTTGTTCTTCGGCGCGTTCAGTCCGCCAAGAATTCCAACAAGTTAACGCTGAAGTGGGAAGGCCCTTACCGGGTGAAACAAGTCACTAGGCCTGACGCTGTCCGCCTTGAGACCGAAGATGGCATTCCGGTGAGCAACTCCTGGAACATTGAGCATCTTCGTAAGTTTTACCCGTAGGGCGCGGTTGCCGGAACCTGTTCTGGCAACCACCTTTTGTACAAGTCTTGCCGATGTTGCATGTAATCCTTTGTACAAAGCCGGGCGCAGACCCCGTGCATAAGTAAAGCTCATGTGCTCCGCACATCTTGTCAATTTCATGCTTTCTATTTTTTGCATGTGTTATCTGACACTTTGTGCAGCGCCTACCCCCGGTAAGCAATAACGAGCCGTAAGGCTCCATATCTTTATTTTCTCTTCTTTCTTTTTCTTAAAAAAGGGAAGGTTCCCTCGCCCACAAGTTTGCCGGGGGGAAAGGAGAAGGTAATGGTGTGGACCAGGCGTCGTTCAAGAAAGTTTCGCCTTACCAGGAAGCAAACGACAGAAAAGCTAAGTTGCCAAAGTTTGAGCAATCAGTTTTAAATTTTTTAAGTTATCTTCCTCGAATGACCGTGCTTTGTATGGAAAACTTGTGCGCGGAGGAACCAACTCGTAACTAGTTGCGCCCTTACTTTGTTTCGAGTCCGCTCAACAACTTAAGTGAGCTGCGACCAGTTGCGACAAGGTTTCTTGTCGGTAGCGGCGCCGCCGGCAGGCTGCTGACGTCTCGCACTCAGCGCTCGCGGCTAAGGTGCCTACACCGGCAAGTTCCCTAAAAGCGTAGGGCAAAAACATACAAAGGAAGGAATCAAGTAAAGAATAACATAGCAATCGCTACCCAAAATAGAGTTATATTACAAGATAGCTTGTCGCAGCTCTAACAGACTGTTCTCATAACATGACCAACAACGACAAGAAAAGGAGAAAACGGGCGGCCTAATCTACGCGATCGCCCTCAACCCTCTTGATCCCGCTCACCTTGTCCACAATGGGTGCGACAAGGGTCTTGAGCGCTTCCAAATCAGCATCCAGCGGCAGGGTCTTAAGGACGTTGGTGAGGTTGAGGCCCGGGTTGCGGAAGGCCACCTTCACCAACACCTTTTGAAGAGCTCCCGCACAGATCTTGCGCGACTCGTCGGCCAGCTGCTTTGGGATCTTCTCCCGAAGTCATTGGAGGGCCGTCACCATGCCTTTGAAGAACAGGGTGAGCTTGACGCTCGGTTGGAGGTTCTCATCGGAGGGATACCCGAGATCCTCCATCCCCAGCTGCGCCAGCTCCCTGTCGATGGCTGCGGCAACATCCACGAGACCCTCCGTCCAGTGCTCCACATTCTCCCTAAAAGTGTTCTGGGTGACAGCAGCCCTCGCCAGCAGCGCCTCTTCGGCCTTGATCTTCTCCTTCAAGGCCACCTCCTGCTCCTTGGCGCCGTCCAGCGTCTTGGTCAAAGTAGTCAGCTTCAACTCAAGATCTGCGTTGGAGTCCTTGGCGGCGCTAAGCTCCTTGCCCTTCTCGGCGAGACGACCCTGCAGCTCGCCAAGGGTGTAGGCGTCCTTCTCGCGCTCATGCTTGAGCGCGGCTAGCTCTTCACCGCTCGCCTTGAGATCGGCCTCCAGCTGCGCCACCTTCGTCTCCAGCTCCTTCTTGGCGGCCTCAGCAGCTGCGGCAGTATCCTCTGCTTGCTTGAGAGCGCCACCAAATGTTTGCTCGCGCGCAGCAAGCTCCTCCTCGTGGCTGTCAAGGTTGACCTTCCGCTGCGCCAACTCGCCATCCTGCGCAGACAGCTTCTCGGTGGCAAGCCGCTGTTGCTCTTCAACTTCAGCCTTCTCGAGGAGGAATGCTTTCCTCTCCTCGGCAAGGTACTTCCGCTCCTCTGCCAGGGACCGGAGAGCTTCCTGGTTAAGACCCCGGAGCTCCTCCGCGCGCTCCTTGATGTCCACTCCCGCCTTCGCACAAGCGCTTATTGGGATTCCAACTTGGCCTGCCGAACGCGGTAGAGCGACACCAGCTTCCACAGCAGCCGCTCCTCCTCAGGCTCGCCGCTGCTGCTGCTTGGCGCGTCAACCAGCGTCAGCCCAGCGGAGGCGAGCACCTCTTCATCAAAGATTTCTCCTTCGATCGGCGCCCTGGAGCTTGACGCCCAGGGGAGCTTGATGAAGACGCCATCACCAGCCTTCAAATAGGCATCGGGCTGGGGCTCTTCGGAGCCTGACGCTGCGGCAGCGGCGGAGGGATCGGCGGTCGGTGTAGCGCCTGGCGCTCCTGCGGCCTCAGGGCCATCAGTGCGATCGCCAGACCCCTCGCCAGCTTTTGCGGCGGCAGCCTTGGCGGCCTCTTCACCGGCGGGATCATCAGCCGCGGCCGCTTCTTCGGTGGCGGCGACGTCGTCGGTATTGCCGCGCGCGTTCTCCTCGCCGGTGACCTCGGTCTCCATCGGCTCCGTGGCAGAGGGATCTGACAGCCGGAAAAGGGAGAAAAGTCAAGCAAATATCCAAAAAAGAAAATCAGAAGAAGAAGAACCCAAGGGAAGTTTTCAAGCAAGAGGATTACCTGTACTAGGTTCTACAGTCGTGGTCTCCGCCACCGGGGGGTCGCTAGTGCTGTCCCTTGCCGGCGAACTCTCCCTTGCTGGAGACTTCTCCCTTGCCGGAGAACGCTCCCTTGCTGGGGAACCCTCCCTTGGCGGTGTAGTCGAGGCAGATGGCATGTTGGGGGCGGCTTCTGGGCGCTCCTAGTGAGGCTGCTCTGCTCCTACACAAACCAATAGTCAGATGTCAGCAAAGAAAGAGCACCCATGCGTGCCTGACAGCAGGAAGTAAACCATATACTTACGCTGGGGGCTGCGCTGGGGGCTGCTTTGAGGAATAGTTGCCGGGTCCGGCAAGGTGGTCTCGGACACGCCCCCTACTGTCGCGGTGGGTTCGTCCTCGATGACAATCACCGGGACCTTGGCTCTCTTCGCTGCTCTCTGGGCCAGAGTCCTGAAAAGGAATGAGTTCGGAGTAAAGCAAATCAGATACAAGACAGAACAACAAGAATTGAAGAACTACAAGTACATCAAAGAATCTTACTCTTCTTCTTCCTCGTCGGAGCTGAGCGCGGAGAGGTCGAAGTCCGGCCCACCTTCGGCGCGACGAGGCGGAGGAGTAGGTTCCCTTAGCCGCTTGGCGGGGGCAGTGGCGGTGGTCTGAGACGACCCAGCTCCGGCCGCCGCCGCGGCGTGAGAGGCGGCAGGAGCAGAAGCGGTGGTCCGGGAGGACCCCGCTCCAGTTGCCGCAGCGGCGTGAGGTGCTCCCGCGGCAACAGTGCTTGCCACGGTGGAGCGCGTCACGCGGCGCGGCGGCTGTTGACTCGTCTGCCGCCCCGCTACGTCCCCGGCCTTGCGGAGACGCCTTCTTGGTGGAGCTGGGGGCTCTGCTTGCGGCGAGCTGTCTGAAGATGAGGAGGAAGAGGAGTTGGTCTCCAACGAGCCGCTCGCACCCTCGGCGGGATCGCTCGACTCGACTTCAGGCCCGGCAAGCTCTCCCTCGCCGGCAAGCTCCTCTCGCTCGGCAAGGCTTGCCGCCTTTGCTGCTTCTGCCTCCTCCACGGTGAATCAAAACTCGCCCGCGGCAGCGGCTGCCGCCGCCTCTTCCAGCCTAGTGGAGATGCGCTGCATCTCCGCATCAGTGGTGTCGCGAGTAAGGCTTTTCTGTTCATCGGAGCGGACTGGCACTTCTACCAAGCCATCAAAGAATTCCTGCACGATGTCGTCTGCAGGCTCTTGCCAAGTTGGGAAAATTCCATGCGAATCTCACAGCGGCACCATTGCACGGATGCGGTCGAGCGAGGAGTTGTTGCACAACGGAACGACACCCTTCGGCAACCTGAACACTTCGGGATGTTGAGGGTCGTGCTTGAATAGTTCCAGGAGCATCGCGTCCAGTTCCAGGACAGTGAAGTTGAAGTTGAGGCCCCGGCACAACCTCATGATATCCGCCGCATTCTGGAACTCCCAGGCGGGTCTCCTCCTCTCCTGCAGGGGGGCGATGCTGCGGCGAAGAAAATTTGTGCCAACGGCGCCTACAGTGAGCCCGGCAAGCCTGAGGCGTAGGATCCGGGTGACGGCAATCTTCAGCCTATCGCCTTCCGGGGCCACGTTGCTCCAATCGTTGCCGCGCGCTACTGGGGCTTGGCGTTGGGCGGTAAATGGCTGCGGGTTCTCCTCGACAATACAGTACCAGTCTGCTCTCCATTCCTCCCACTTGCCGCGGAGCTCTCCTTCCAGATAAACTTCCTTCTTGCCAGCTCTCGAGATCCAGGCGATTCCGCTGGATAAAGGCTCCCCTCTCTCGACTCGGGGCATAAAGAAGTGGCGAAAAAGTGCTACATTTGGATAGACTCCGACAAAGTTTTCGCAGAGATGTGCGAAAACTGCCATGGTCAGAACGACATTGGGGGTGAAGTCAAGGAGGCGGAACCCGTAGGTGTTCATAATGTCGCAGAAAAACTCAGAGAAAGGCGGGCAGAGCCCGCAGTAGAAGAACAACGCGAAGAAGGGATATCCATTCGGAGCTCGTTCCGAAGCGGCGGCTGAGAGTACCTTCGTGCGCGGATGCGCTCGCATCTCCGTCGACCAGAAGAGGTAGTAGTACTCCCTCAGCTCCTTCGCGGCGAGCTTGGGGGGGAAGGTTGCCCGCTCCTTTCGCAGCGCCGCGAGCCGCTGCGCCTCGGTCGACTTCGTGACCTTCCCCTTGTCGGCTTTCGGAGCCATGGCAGAGGTGGTGGGGGAGATCAACGGCGTCGGTGGTGCTGGTGGCGATGGGGGGCGGAACGCTGCTCTCTTTCAGCTTTGGGAAGAAGGGGGGAGCGGCGGAGGTTTCTGAGATTGGAATAGCAACCGGTGAGATGGGCGAACTGCCCCTGTTTCCCCTGCTTATAAAGAGGGAGGGGGCGGACATTCCGTCTTTCCGAATAAAGAAACCATCCACGATCTCTCCCACGACGCCGCATTCGACGCGTGCCGTTCGGGGAGGGCGCGGTGGATACGGAGTGAGATACGGCGTAACCCAGGCCGCGCGTGCCCGTGCCTTGTTTTGGGCCTGGCCCAACAGCGCTCGGCACCGTGTGTGGCCCAGGCCCGGGGGCTCCTGTCGGTGTACTAGAGTAGGGGTACCCTAGTATCCCGAACTTGTGCACGGGCAGTCGCAGCACCCCGTGGCAAGGCTTGCCGGGTGACCGCCAAGGTCCTCCATGGTTCCTTTGGATCCATTCAAGAACAAAGTATTCAAGCCAAGGAGACAAGGCCCCGGCAAGAGGAGCTTGCCGGGAAAGCCAACCAAGGCATATCAAGGAACTTGCCGCGACGGGCCACACGTCCCGGCGAGGCCCGGTGAGCGACAAGCTTCCAGACGCGACAAGACAATGACCGCGGCAAGGCGCTTGCCGCGGCAAGCTACCACTCTGTACCCGCGCTCCAGCACATCCATCAATGTGTCGCCCTGGGACCTTTCCAGGCGCACGTGGCAAGAGGCTGTGCAGCCAGCGGTGCGCGGTGTCTAGCGGCGCTGACAAGATTGCCATCGTGGCAAGCGGTGGCGTCCCTGACGGTCCCTTTTTGCACTATTTGGGCGACGCAGACGGGCATTTAATGCCTTTGTCCCCTACCGTCAGGGTTAGGTATGATACCCTGTACAGGTAGTTGTACCAACCGCAACACTTTTCCATTTTTACCCTTGTCTGCGTTGCCACCTATCGGTGACCCCTTGAGCATATAAAAGGAGGCCCATGCGCAACGTAGAGGGGGGTTCGAAGGCAGAAAACACTCACGGTCGGTCTCGTTAGCAGCTAGTGTGTACTGTAGCACTCAGCGCTCCCGAGCAAGAACTCAATACACTCAGACATGCAGCAGTAGGAGTATTATCTCTCCGGAGAGCTCCGAAGCTGGGTAAACTGCTCGTGTGCTTCGCCTCGATCCGCTCTTCGTGCGATCTCCGCCCCCCCCCCCCCCCGCCGAACCGAAAGGGGCTCGGTCCGCCGGTCCCATAGGTGTTCGTGGATCAGTTTTCCCCGACAGTACATCATTTAGGTTCTCATCGACACCGAGGCATCCGGGGCAGCCAAGTTAAGTTTTCATCATTTAGGGTTTATCGATGCCGAGGCACCCTAGGTTGGGCCTAATCACTTGGCACTAATCACTTGGCTCTATTGCCACCTATGTTGGGTTTATCATCTAGGGTTTATCGATGCTAAGGAGAATTATAAGTTGGGCCTAATCACTTGGCTCTATTGCCACCTATGGTTTAATGCAGCAAGAATAAAGGGGCAGTTGATCTTACTTAATTAAGTACTAAGATACCCCGGCCCATGCATTAGTCACAAGTACCCCATATGTCCTATTTTTAGCAAAGTCATGCTAAAATTCACGAAAAATTTCAGCATGACCTTTGCTGAAAAATAGGACATATGGAGTACCCGAATTTGCCGGAACGGAAGTTAATCAACATTCCGGCAAACTCAAGGGCCGGAATGGAAGTTAATCAAGTTGACAAAATTCCCAAGTAGTACAGCACTAGCATCACAAGTAGTACCAATGAACATATATTCCAGCAAGTTTAAAAAGCTGAAGTTCTCAGCATGAAGAATCACACAACACAACACCTACATTATGATGATACATTTGGAGATTGCACATACAGTTTTCACATAAGCGTAATTGTTCTAGAGATTGCACATATAGTTTTGACAGCACAACACCTATGACAGCACATACAGTTTTTCACATTTGTAGATTGCACATACAGTTTTCACATAGAGCAATGTTCTTTTCATTTCACCTTCCATTCTTTTGCAATTCAACTCACTTCCTTTTCTTATAGTTACTGCTCCCAAATGAAATGACACTTTGACATGGCTGCGATTTTCAGTGTGTACTTATCTGCAATTTTTCTTTGTCTGCTTAGGAGAAATAGGTTTCAAACTTCAGCTTGTTTTGTATAAGGAGCCTAAAAAACTATCTAAGGAGTTCTTCAAGTTCAAGTTACAGCATGCATGACATTTTCCTACACAATGCTTGTTGTAAATAATTACTTGTTGGAGTATGCTACAACTTCTGCAAATCACGAACTCCTTTAGTTTACATCTCAGTTTTAGCAAATACGAGGGGGAAGGAGGGGAAGGGGGGAGAGGTGAGGAATCACCTGTGGGATAACGGCAGGCTGCCGTAGGAGGACGCCGGTGTCGAGGAGGCAGCGGGCGGCGGCGCGTCGAGGAGGCGGCGCGTCGAGGAGGAGGAGGCGCATCGAAGAGGTGGCGCATCGAGGAGGAGGAGGCGCGTCGAGGAGGTGGCGCATCGAGGAGGCGGCGCGTCGAGGAGGAGGCGGTGGAGGCGGGGCAGCGGAGGGTTCGGCCGGCTGGGCGCGCCGCGGCGGCGGGCCGTCAGCGGTGGCGGCGGCTAGGAACCCTAGCTGTCACGCTCAGGAGGGAGGTTGACGCAGGCGGGGCCGCGGGCAGAGGGGGATGGCGAGGGCGTAGGCGCGGGCGGAGGGGGGACGGTGCTCGGCTCGGGGACGGCGAGGGAGGCGGCGAGGGAGGCGGCACTCGGCTCGGGGACGGCGAAGGAGGCGAGGGGGACGGCGAACACATGGGGGCAACGGGAGAGATTAGAGAGATTGGGGATTTAGTGTGGGGGGAAACTTTCTAATGGCGCACCAGCTCTCGGTGCGCCATAAGTACGACTATTCTATTGGCGCACCAGCTCTCGGTGCGCCATTAGAATTTTGTTCTAATCTAGCCCACTAGCCCTATCTACCACCTAACCCTATCTACAACAGAACCCACCCACTAGCCCGACTGGTCAGCACGCAGCACACACACCAGGAGGTCCTGGGTTTGATTCCCAGGCTCCCCAATATTTTTTTATGCACTTTAAATGCTGTTTTTTATATTTATTTGTGTTTAAATATGTTCAAACTTGTTTAAATCATAACAGTAAAATATTCATGTGTCCTCATGAATCGAGATGGAGGGGGAATAGAGATGGAGATGGAGGGGGATCGAGATCAAGTGTCCTCATGAATTCAAAAAGTGCCCATGAAATTCAAAAATATTCATGATATCAAAAAGTGCCCATGAAATACAATCGAGAAATGAAGACTACGATTTAAATACAATCGATCTTAGCTAGCTATCTATTCACAATCTTCTTGCCCTTCTTTTTCGCAAATGGAGTTCTTCTGTGGAACAGACGTCCTTTAGGTAGGGTGGTCCTACTTCTTCTTGTGGTGTGTGCTGCTACTTCATCGTCGTCGTCATGTTTGATCTTCGGGTCGCCGTACTTGTCGAAGTCTTGCTCATTGGCTACTCCATCCATTCCGATGATCTTCCTTTTGCCTCTCCTCACGACAACACGACTGGGCTTTGACGGGTCGGTAATGAAGAAGCATTGGTCCACTTGGGAAGCCAGTACCCATGGCTCATTTTTCGCGGTGACGTTTGCGCCCGCGGTCTTGGATTTGGCTTCGGGTATAACCATGGTGGTGAAATATCGGTCTTCTTTTAGGACGCTCTTGGCCCATCTGACACGGAACATCGGCACCTTCTCTCCAACGTAGCTCAGCTCCCAGATCTCCTCGATCCTTCCGTAGTATCTGTCCTTGTCCTTACCAGTGTAGGATTCCATCGCTACCCCAGAGTTCTGATAACCATCGCTCTTCATGTCCTTGTCCTCGGTGTAGAATGTGTAGCCGTTGATATCGTACGCCTCATAGGTCATCAGGTTGTGCTCGGCGCCCTGTGACAAGGCGAATATGAGTTGTTCTTCCGCGGAAGAATCTTCATGTAAAGGGTACGACAGAAGCTTCTGCTTGAACCAACACGTGAAACATGAGTTGTGCTCTTTGAGTATATCTCCGTCCGTCCTCTGTTGTCCTCGGTCATTGTACGTCTTCTCAATAAAGGTTTTGTGCTCTACCACCCAAGGATCGACCACGTCTATGTGTTGTAGCGCGACTAGGTTTGCTCTTTCAAAGTCGGCGAGTCGACCCTCGAAGTCGACATGCATTTCGCGGCGACCCTCACGGTGACCCCATCCAGCGAGCCTGTCGAGGTGCCTGTTGACGGGCAGACCAACGGGGTTCTCGATGCCTAGATAATTCGTGCAGTAGGAGATGCACTCTTCGGTCAGAAAGCCCCTGGCTATACTTCCCTCTGGACGTGACATGTTGCGAACGTATCCTTTGATGACACCATTCATCCTTTCGAACGGCATCATGCTGTGCAGGAACGTCGACCCGAGTTGGATGATATCCTCCACGATATGGACCAGCAGATGCACCATAACGTCGAAGAATGCGGGCGGGAAGTACATCTCAAGCTCGCATAGTATCACCACGATCTCTTCCTGTAGTCTTCTGAGTTGCCTCACGCCAATCGACTTCCGAGAGATGACGTCGAAAAAGTTGCATAGGCCAAATAACGTTTCACGGACGTGCGCGTCCATGATCCCACGGATTGCAACTGGAAGTATCTGCGTCATCAGCACGTGACATTCATGAGACTTCATCCCGCTGAACTTCTGCTTCGCTGGGTCTAGGTATCTGCTTATCTTCCCCGCGTAACCGTAAGGAAGTTTTACTCCTAGGAGGCAGGTGAAAAACTGCTCGATCTCCTCCTGACTTAGAGTGAAGCACGCGGGAGGATAGTCATTTCCGGTCTTCTTGGCCTTTTTGCCTTTGCGACGACTTTCTGTGTCCTGCTTCGCATCATCATCATCATCATCATCATCATCATCATCATCATCATCATCATCATCATCATCATCATCATTAGCGTGAAGCTCCTGCCTGATGCCCATTGATTTCAAGTCTGCCCTTGCTTTCGGCCCATCTTTGGTCCTCTCTGGCATGTTGAGCAGGGTACCAAGCAGACTCTCGCACACGTTCTTCGTGATATGCATGACATCAAGGCTGTGAGGCACACGGTGGATCTTCCAGTACGGCAAGTCCCAGAAAACAGACCTCGTTTTCCATACCTTCAGCAGCGGCTCTGGCGCCTTTCGCTTCTTTCCCGGCTCTAGCGCCTTTTGCTTCTTTCCCGGCAGTGGGCAGTCTTTCCAATTTTTCAACAGCTCGTCTATTTCCTCGCCGCTCCTCGTACACAGGCGTTTTCGGGGTTCGGTTTCACCATCGAACAGATCCTTGCATTTCCTCCACGGGTCATTGTCGCGAAGCCACCTTCGATGTCCCATGAACACGGTTTTCGAAGACCCGGGATCTCTATCTAGCTGGCGATACATTGTGTCATCCATGCACCTTACGCATCCAGAAAATCCGTGGACTACCTGCCCCGTGAGATATCCGTAACCGAGATAGTCGTGCACCGTCGTGAGCAGTGCGGCTCTCATAGGGAAATATTCTCTCTCTGCGGCGTCCCACGTATTGGCTGGCGTTTTCCACAGCGTGTCTAGCTCCTCCTTCAGCAGCCCCAGATACAGATTGATGTCGTTCCCTGGTTGTTTCGGCCCTTCAATTAGCATACTCATGTGAATGTACTTCCTCTTCATGCACAACCAGGGGGAAGGTTGTACATCCACACAAACACAGGCCAGGTGCTATGTGTGCTTCTCTGGCTGCCAAACGGATTGACTCCATCGGTGCTCGCGCCCAGCACAATGTTCCTTGGATCCTTCCCAAATTCTGGGTCTTCGAAGTTCAACGCTTGCCACTGGCTCGCATCCTTAGGGTGACTCAGCATCTTGTCTTTTTTATTTATCTCCGGATCATTTCCGTCATCTTCCTGCTTCTTCTCCTCCCTATCCGCGTGCCAACGCAGGAGCTTTGCTACCTTAGGGTTCGCGAAATACCGCTGCAGACGAGGAGTGATCGGAAAGTACCACACCGATTTTCGAGGAGCTTTCTTCCTCTTCTTGTATCGAGTGACGCCGCACACCGGACATATGGTAGACTCCGCGTGCTCGTCCCGATAAATGATACAATTGTTCATGCACACATGGTATTTCATGTGCGGTAAATCCAGAGGACACACGATTTTCTTCGGCTCCTCTAAACTGGTCGGGCACTTGTTCCCCTTGGGAAGAGGTTCGTGCCAGAATGACATGTTCTCGTCGAAGCATGCGCCGGTCATTTTGTGTTTTACCTTCATCTCTAGAGCCATGAGCGTTACTTTCAGGCGGGTATCCTCAGGCCTGCATCCTTCATACAATGGAGTAACCGCGTCTATCTCCAGTTGATCCAGCTTGGCTTTCTCTCAGGCGGCAGCTCTTGTGTTATCCGTCTGATTGAGAAGCAGCTCTTGAATATGAGGGTCCTGCACCCAGCCTCCATCGTCGTCTGCTCCGGCATCTTCATCTTCATGATCATGCCCTTCGTCTTGATCTTCCCCATCATCATTTACAACATCTTCTACATGATGACTGTGTACAGCATCACCGTCGTGATCATGTCCTGGAGATTCTTCATCTTCTCGCCCGCCCTCGCCACGGTGGTACTTGTCTTGTTGCCCTTCCTCATTTCTTGCCCGGCCCCCATGGACGACTTCATAGTCATCTTCATCACCTTGCCACCGATAGCCATCCATGAAACCACGCAAGAGCAGGTGGTCCCGCACCTGCCCAGAATCCGGGTCCGCAATAAGGCTCTTCAGCTTGCATCTTCGACACGGACATCTTATCCCCGTCTCGTTCTTTTGAAGCATCTCGGCCTTCACGGAGCTCAAAAACCTATTCACGATGCCTTCAGTCATCGTGCGGACCATGGTCGCCTGCGGGGTAGAGCAAAACGATATTTTAGAACCAAGAAAAAATTTGGCATGACCTTCCCTAAAAATAGGACCAAAAACAATGCATAGTGCCAAAATTCTCGCCGAAACGGAAATGAATCAAAACATTCCGGCAAAATATTGGCAACTAGCGCATTTCAAATACCGGTACCTTCAAACACAATCATATATGCAACACCACAAACACATGCAACACCACAAACATACATAGATCTAGCTAGGCCACAAAAAGTGCATGTGCACGTTGTTGGAGCGAGCTAGGGAGAAAAAAAGTAGATCTACATCATGAAGATAGCTTTCCCCTTACTTACCTATCAAAAAAAAGGTAATTTCACCACTTAATTTTGATGAATTTATGGTGGAAATGAGGTGAGGAGGAGGAGGCAGCCAAGACAAGCTTGAGGAGGAGGTGGAGAGAATGAAGTGGGGAAAGTGAGTGCGTAGGTGGGCTGTCCAAAATATCTTGTTGGTCCCAGGTTACTAATGGCGCACCACCACATAATGCGCCATTAGTAACCCTCGTTACTAATGGCACACCTGCAGTTGGTGCGCCATTAGTACTTTTTGCAGAAAAGTAAAAAAAAACATATGTATACTAATGGCGCACGGTATCACAGTGCGCCATTAGTAGGTTTGCAAAAAAGTAAAATATACTAATTTTCCCGGAGCTATTCCCAAAAACATATGTATACTACTGGCGCACTGTCTCGGCCGTGCGCCATTACTAGTTCTAACTAGTAATGGCGCACTTTGTCTTCATGCGCCATTAGTTTGTATGGAAAAATGGGGAAAAAATCAATAGTAGTGACACACCGTTAGGCTGGTGCGCCATTAGTGTCTGCCACACTAATGGCGTACCTTAAGCCGGTGCGCCATTAGTATATAGTAGTGGCACAGTGTCTACCTGGTGCGCCATTAGAATCAGTCCTATCTATAGCCCTTTTCCTAGTAGTGTATCCTTCACCAATTTAAATTGATGACAAGCAACGGATTTGGCATACTACTTATTCTCATAGAAAGGATTAAGAGGAATATAACGTAAACTTCAGAAG
The DNA here is from genome assembly GCA_963921465.1 of Triticum timopheevii. Taxonomy (NCBI): domain Eukaryota; kingdom Viridiplantae; phylum Streptophyta; class Magnoliopsida; order Poales; family Poaceae; genus Triticum; species Triticum timopheevii. Next base: position 56,598,049 of record OY997272.1, on the reverse strand, counting down.
GTATTGATGGAACCACCGGTGGGATTTGGGAACAACGAATATTTGATATGATAACGAAGGAAGTGAAATCTTGAACGAACCACCGTAAGAATTCAAAATGAAAGTAGCAAAGGCACAATTCGCCGGGAAGAGTTGGAAAACGAATGAAGATACTTGAGGGGATTTAGATACCTGAGAACGAAGTGATCATGAACTGATAGGATATTTGAACGATTCACTGATAAGATTTGGAGAACGATAGCTACACGCTGAGAATGAAGAATTATGGCATGAAGCTAGAACCATGAATCTCCAAGAGAATGGACCAAGATTTTAGGAGAAATCTCTTCCTCGGTCTTCAAGTGTTGAGAAATACGATGAGAAACACCACCATGAGTTGTTGAGACACTCCGGAAGGATTAAAAGAAAAAGGTTGAGCCGAAGATGAAAAGAATTTGAAAACGATCTTGAAAAACATATGACTGATGAAATTCATTCTTACGTCAAACTTCAAAAAGAATTTTGGGAATAGCTCCGGGAAAATTAGAAGAGTCAGGTAAGATCCTGGACAAAGACCTGTGGGTTAGGGCCCACTCAAAAGAAACATCGTTGAAGGATTGCTTGAAATAGAGATTACACAGGTAGAATTAAATAGCTTGAATGAGAGAAAAAACCTCGAAGTACTCGAACGGATTAAGAATGGAAACATGATTCTTCCGAATTATCTTCAACACTCCGGATATGAACTGGGAGAGGTTAATGAATAAGAGAGCCTTGGATAAGAAATTCACATGGGAAGATATGTGAAACAAAAGGAAGAGATATGATCAACACCGAAACTTGAAATTAAACCACCGGAGAAGAAAAGAGATGAAGAATGATAAACTTGAAGCTCCGTTAGTATCTTCCTAAGAATCACCGGATAAGAACATTGACGGAAAAGAATGGAGAATCTTGCCATCAATAAAATGGATACCCGATTAAGAAATCTGAGTCTTTGAAGAAAAAGGGTGGGAGGGTGGGAAAACAAAGACAACTTGGGACGAATGAAACAAACACCGTTGAGAAAACTTAGAATTGATCTTGCGGATGCTGAAAATGATCGGATCCACTTGAAGAGAAGCACACCGGTTGGAAAGAACTAACATGACAATCTCGATGATCAAAAGGATTAGTACTCCCATAGAAATATGAGAACACCGCTTGAAAGGTATGGAATCAACACTTGACACTGAAGCAACTTGAATACCACAACAAAACAAAACAAGGATTGGCTTGCAAAATAAGCCGGAACAAATACATATGATAGAGATTTACCCAATCCCATATCATGCATCTGTTGGAAAGATATTCTAAGAGCTACTTGAACTCCCACCTATAAACTCCTGAACTTTCTGGTTATGCAATCTGGTGTTGGGGATATAGGGGAAGCAATATATCTCACCCAAACTAACAATCCCTACATCCAGCTGTATCCATCCGTCAACACATAACCAAGAAAACTCCAGAAATCGTGTACCTCAACCTTCAAAAAGCATCCGTTATACGAGCTATGGCAATACTCCCGAACTCCCCAGTACTGGGTGGCGTCGAGGTTATCTCACCAACAACTGCATAAAAGAGATTTTCGATGTTGGCAAAACTCAGGTATTCCAGAACTGCAACGATTAAATTATGACGACAACACCTCGGAGCTCAACTCCCCGGGACACTGCCACAACCCCTAAATGTCAGGAGGCACCAAGAACAATGTTCTCGTCATAAGAATATTGGAACGATCCCAAGATACCCACGTGAACCTAAATTTTTTTTAGTGAAATCTGAGGCAAGGAAAGACAAAACATCTATGTCAGGAGTCCTCACCAGAGCGATGAAGGGGGCTGAGGAGTAAAAAGAACCCTAAACCCTAAACCCTAAACCCTATATATAATCCTAAGACTCAAAATAATTTTTTTCTAGACTCAAAAACGGCCAACAATCAAGGGGGCTCCTATGGTCGGCCGAGGCTCTAATACCAACTTGTCACTCCCAATATGCGATACTATCCTAAAGAGACGCGAAGGTCCCACCAAGGATAGAACCACATATTGAAATGCTTTTGCAAGGTGGATATCATTACATCAACATTACATAATACATGGGGATACATACAAGACATACAAATGCCACAAGAGTACATCAATACAACATACATAAGATCAACATCCGGCTACGGATGAAACACAAACAGAAGCTCAAACAATATCCACCCTGCTAGCCCAGGCTGCTGACCTGGAACCTATCCCCTGATCGAAGAAGAAGCAGAAGAAGAACTCCAAAACAAGCAAACATCGCTCTCGCGTCATGATCATCACATAACCTATACCTGCAACTGTTGTTGTAGTAATCTGTGAGCCACGAGGACTCAGCAATCCCATTACCATGGGTATCAAGACTAGCAAAGCTTAATGGGTAAGGAAGGGGTGAAGTGGTGAGGTTGCAGTAGCGACTAAGCATATATGGTGGCTAACATACGCAAATAAGAGCGAGAAGAGAGCAAACGGAACGGTCATAAAGCTAGCAATGATCAAGAGGTGATCCTGAACTCCTACTTACGTCAAACATAACCCAAAACCGTGTTCACTTCCCGGACTTTGCCAAAAAGAGACCATCACGGCTACACACACGGTTGATGCGTTTTAAATCGGATCTGGTGTCAAGTTATCTACAACCGGACATTAACAAATTCCCATCTACCACATAACCGCGGGCACGGCTTTCGAAAGATAATACCCTGCAGGGGTGTCCCAACTTAGCCCATGATATGCTCTCGCGATCAACGAAGAACATGGAAGGCATCTGGAGCGTCGGTCTCGGGGCGTCACAACCACTTCAATAGGTTACCTAAATTTACATGAACTCGCGTAAACATCAACAATGAACTTGTAACATGAAAAAACATAAAAAAATTATTTACAAATCACATGAGACAAGCCAAACACGATACTGAATAACAAAATGGTACTCCATAGGATTAAACTAAAAGTACTCATTGATTATACAAAAAAAGAAATGGAAGTCTTCTAGGAGTCCATTCCTCACAGAAACGTCCACATAAATGTCCACCGTGACCATTCTACTCAGTTGGAGTTCTGCTCCGAAACATCAACGGCATCTGCGGTCAGGAAGACAACGGGATGCATCATGTCCTTAATCGACAAAACTCGGCGGTAGAGCTCGTAGCTCACATACCCATCCTAAAACAAAAAACGTATGAGAATGAAGATATACGTAAAGAGGAAAAAGTACTATTGTTGTAGTAAAACAAAAATATAAAGACAGAAAATCATAAAAAAAATGAAGTTTTCACTTACAATTGCCTTATATTTCAGATGTTCAAGGGAAAGCGGCTTCCATTCCCAGTAGTCATGCAGACCCTTGGGAAAAGACGACTTCATACTCAAGTAAGATTTGTCTATGACGGCTCCTGCCAAATCTGCCATGGAATCCCTAAGATTGCCTCCTTTGATCATGACCTCCTCTTAAGATCGATGTGACACTCTATTGGGATTTTGAGGAAACTGTTTGCGAGAACATCCCTATCGTTCCTGACGTCGACACTAGCGAAAATGATACCTTTGTTCCGAAGGAAATCCTTTAGAGGAGCGCACTCCGTCCTGGCCTTGCACAAGTGATAGACAAGAACATGCTTGTGCATCGCCAGTTGCATGATGGCAACTGTTCTACTACGATCAAAATAATCCTCTCGTGTGTACTCCAGATCAAGACCAACAAACTTGTACCTGTCCTCACGCAGCCATTCCTCATAAAGAGAAAGAATCTCCTCCACCTTGTAGGGCTCGTTGGTGTACAGCACCTCGAGCCTGGTATTACCATCGGCATCTATAAAGAGACGCTCAGTATTGTTCCTGAAGTCATCCATGGAAAAGACGGTGACACGACAATGGAGTCCGACTGTGCTTCTCGTACGAGGCGAGGATGATGGGAGCTACCTGCACTTCTCTGGAGAGAATAAGACGCGATAACCTCCCGGAATAGACCACTACTTAACCTTGGGGAGAGATGACTCAGTTACCATGCACCCATTAAATTGCATCGGGGACGGTGTGAATGGACAGTTGTGCTTCTGCAGCTTATGAAACCATGCACTTAAAAAGTCACGGCTGCCACGCTATAATCAAGGAGCCTCTAGGTTAACTCTAGCACGATATCTGCCACAATGAATACTAACAATAAATAGCCATCCCATCGGTCACCAGCACATCTTTTGACCGAGAGAACAATGAGAGGAGGCAAACTAGATGACCCTGTCGTACAAATACAACACGGGGAGTGAACCAAATTAAAAGCACGGTTCTGCTAGCACAAAAGCCACACGCATGCCTCCACTTTGCTTAAAGACAAACCTCATTGATACCAACAGACCTGCATCTATATGCCTGCACGTACCACCGAAAACATTGCTAAAACAAAAGCACGTCCATGCTTCTGACATACAGAAAACTGTGCGCTATCATACATATTCCCGCCTGAACCCAACGTACATAAAAACAGTGGCTCCCTGAGTCAACGACTATTGAATTTTTTTTACAATAACAGAGTCACAAACCGTGGCTCCATTCTAGATGCAAAAGTGACTCTCAATAGGAACCATCATGCCTCCCGTCAATTTGCCTCCCCCGACGTATCGACCATTGCCTTTCCTGCTACAACGACCGCACATGTAATAACATCATCACCATTCCTCTCCTAAAAACAGACCCAACTATACCTGATTAAACATGTGATTAAAAAAAATTAAAACACAGAAGCACGAGTATGCTTTCCAGCATCTATAATTGCGCCTCGCAAAAAATATGTAAGGCAGGATAGGCACATAAAAGACTCTGCTGGGAGGCAGCACAGCTGGACAACTATAATGGGAGGCAGCTTGGTGAGTCAAACATCTCGTGTCCCCACAACACCTCGGAATGCACGCACACCATCTACAACCAGCATTAATTCCATTTCACAGAATAAAAAATAAAAAATAAACACTCATTACTACTCTTGCTCTCTCCCGTCTCCTTTATATTTCAATAAGCTCCGACTCCCTCAGCCACATCAGAACTCATTTGCCTTCTCCGCCGCCTGCTTCTAGGGTTCGTCCTTCTTATCCGTCGCCTGCTTCTAAGGTTCGTGCTTCTTCCCAGCAATCAATCGATTAATTTCCAAGCCATGCTTCTCTCCTACATTGCTGGCCGTGCGTGCTTGCCCTAAGCTTCCCATCACAACCCATCCTCCTTATCCAACCACCTACTTATAGGGTTCGTGCTTCTTTCCCGCACACAGTCTCATTTCAAACAAGTTATTGTAGAGTTTTTGTTGGGTCCCTCGATTAACTTCCAAGCTGTACTTCTCTCGTAGATTTGCTAGCCGTGTGTGCTTGCCCTAAGTTTCCCCTACCCTGTACTTATCTCGTAGATTTGCTAGCCGTGCGTGCTTGCCCTAAGATTCCCCTACCCTGTACTTCTCAAGTAGATTTGCTAGCCATGTGTGCTTGCCCTAAGCTTCCCCTACCCCAATCTCCGTTCGTCAACCCTCATTCTTCTTCTCTCCCAGGTAAAAAGCATATGCGTAAGCAGCATGCTCCGATCCGTATTTACGTTTTACGTCTTGGTTTTTCATTTGATAGTTATTGAAGTGTCAGATCCGGCACAACGACTTCATTCTCTAAAGGAATATAAAAACCATTAGAAAATCCAAACAAGTGTACTGAACTCTGTCATACTAATTTTCTGGAAGGAGTACATGAGAAGATTTCTGGTAAATTTGTGGTTGTTGTCTGCCTTCATACGGACATTTTAATATGGCTAACATAGTTGAAGCTAGTCGTTGTCTACCTTCAATGCTGAAGCTTGTTTTTAAATTGTTATCATATTCTTGTGTTCTTAACATAATTGTTCTGAATTATTTAGGTATGATTTGCCCTACCTGCCGCCAACCAGGCGGCCCTTGCGAACCACACCCTGAAGTTCTCTAGGAGTTTGAGGTTATTCTTGATGAAAATTGCTGGAGACGCATGGTTAGTAAGCATCACTAACATATTAGTTGCCTACAACACACTAGAAATCGTCACTGTTACTTCTTCGCACCTACCTTGTGTTTTCATTTCCAATTAGTTTGCCTGCCTATGCCCTAATTAATATAGTCCATTAGTTTTGCCTGCCTATGTCTTGATTACTATAAAGCATCTTCAGTTCTAATTAAAACTAGTCGACATATGCCAAAAATCTGTATCCATTAATTTATAATACCATTATGTTGTTACCTATAATTCTTATCAAAAATTCATACCCAAATTAAGAAAACTTTTAACATTAATAATACGCGGGTTCAAAGTTATACTTACAGGTTGTTATTTTTACTATTTTTTCCAGTATGTACCTTGTAACATCAGAGCTTTTCTCGCTGAGTACATCGGCGAGAGGAAGGAAGAAGCAAGAAAATTGCGTAAAGAGCAGGTAGAGCCAGCCCTCCTTACACATGAAGGAAGGTCTTACAATGCTTTGTTTAAGCATAGGCCGAACTACACAAAGTTCTGCGGTGGTGAGTGGAACACCTTTGCGGATGATTATCAGCTTCGTGCTGGAGACCGCATAGAATTTGAACTACCACACGAGGATCTCAATCTCGAAATACAAACATATCGCAATTACAAAAGGCTGCTTCCATTACCCCACGTTGGTACGTATTTAATATTAAAAACTTATCTTCTTTGGCTGTATTTTGATATGCATGAATCGAACTGAATAATATTAACCCGTATTACATAAAACTTTATCTAACTTTCAAATCTTGTTCTTTTTCTAGCTCTGGACGACCTTTCTTCTAACGATTTCGACCATGTTCATTGTGTGTCTACTCTAAGGATATTGAGCTTACCTACAACCAGACAGGATTCTTTCTACAACGCCTTTTCAGAGATACTTTCATCTGTTGCCATCCATTTGTACACGTCTTGACTCCCACTAACACCAAAGAATGCATCATGGTTGGTTAAATCTGTCCTTGTTAAAATACCAAACGTATTTTGCTAATATATAATATAAACAATATTGACGAAATCTTGCTTATATGTAAAATTATAAAGAACCTATTTATTCAAACATAAAACAACAAAACTTTTGTTGTTCTCTTTATATGTTGTTTCATCTGTTTAGACACAAACATGAACATGCCAGGATTTATATTACTTGCAATTTAGAATTTCTTAATTTTTGCGCACTCACCGTATTCAGTCATTCTTTTATTTATTGTCCAAGTGGCAATTCAACGGTTTTAATTTCCATTTAATTTCAATTCTTCTAGAAAATTCCGAGGAGCGTTGTCTCAACACTGAAGAGATGGATGGACATGCCAACCAATGGCACGGTGACCCTTGAAGCTCCTGATGAACCTACCCATGTCATCATTCCTTCGTCGTACTACATCTACAAAAACGACGGCTAGATGGTAATAGAAAAGTCTTCTTTCAGAGACTTCATATCAGCTACATCCTTTGTTGAAAAGAACGTCGTTCTAATCACTTTCAAAGAGCGCCATGACCGTTCTGTGTCCATCATCATTCAACGCATTGTGTAGATTCTGTCAGAACCTGCACCTAAAATGGAATCACAGTGTATCTCCTAGGATGTTCAGCGCTCATTTCAAGATGATGCCTCCCAGGAGAAAAACACTGGTTTATTTAAAATAAGTTTGCTAGTTAGCATGGTACAGTAATGTAACTATTATGGACCATGTGCTTGCTTGAACTATCCGAATGATCTTTTGAAACTTATGTAGCTCTTACGGACCTTCTACTCACAGTTTCAACCATCAGAATGATGCTTTGCAACAAATGCTGTTTGAACTATCAGAATGATTCATTCGAAAAATGTAGTTCTAATCCTTTGAAAACTTTCAAAAATCAAACGAAACAACAGTCAGTTTTTGATCCAAAACCTACAGCAATGCCATGTTATCAAACTTATTCAAACGATCTACAGAAACATATCTCAATTTAAAACCAAACAGGACTCCATTTTCAAGTGCAAACTATGTTTACTTCACCAACTTTTCATGAACACACAGTTGTGCACTGAGTAACATAACAACAGTGCCTCCCTGACCAAGGAAGATTGTTAATTGGAAAAAACGTTTTCACTACAAAGGCACGACCATGCATCTGCTGAGTGTTCTACCGCTCACACAACTACTTTCACAGCCAAAGATGGAATACGCACATATGGATCACGCACGCACCACGAACGATTAAAAAAAATTCAAAGAAAAAGATAAGTGAAAATCTAAAAAAAAACAGATAAAACAAACACTTGTTTCCGAAAATCTATGCCTGGAACCGCTGGGTGACTAGCAATTGCTCTTTGGCGGTTTCCTTTTTTGCACGACAAAAGATCCCTTTCACTTTTCCGACTTCATTTGCGTCTTCTCCCTCCAAAGTTTCTCGCCGGCTACAGTTCACCACCACACACCTCCAGCCATGGACGACGGGAAAATAACAACATTCACCGAGCACATCACTACCCACGGTACAACCGTGCTGGAGGTGGTGTACACCAACGACCCAAGGACCGTGGAGCGGGTCATCAAAAAGTACGAGGAATGGCTAAAGGAGGAGAAGAACAAGTTCGTCGGCCTCGACCTCGAGTACACATGTAAGAGCAGTTACGTACGACAAGGGATCGCTGTCGTCCAACTTTCCATGCGCGAGCATGTCGTTGTATACCACTACTGCAGGTCCGAGTGCTCCCAGGCGTTAGTTGACTTCCTGCAACGGAAAGCGGTAACTTTCACCAACGTCGACACCAGGAACGACAAGACCATGCTTGCCCGTGCATGCATCAGAATTCCAGACGAGCACCACGTCGACATCCAGAGGCTATTCTGCATCAAGGGTGGTGGAGAAAGGGACTCCATGGCTGACCTTGCAGCGGCCATCATCGACCCCTCATACAAGAACATGAAGAAATCATTCCCAAAGGAGAAGCACTAGTTCTGGGAGTGGAAGCCGCTTTCCCCGATACACCTTGAATACGCGGCAAAGGATGGGTATGTTAGCTACGAGTTGTACCATAGAATCCTAATCATCAAGAATGGGCTACGTCACCTCCACCAACAACCAGTGAAAGAAAGACTCCGCCCGCGTAAGAACAAAGACGAGGGATCTTCCAGCGGCTGGAAGCGCCGGAAGGGAAGCAGCGGTTGGTAAATTGCGAGAAAATGGATCGTGTCGTGATTGATTGATCTGCCGTGATCAAGTGATCAGGTGCGTGGCACAACTATTATGATAATCTAGGTTGAATGAACCCATGTTGTAAATATGTTTGTTCTTGCTCAAAGATGATGTCTGTATTGTATTACTATTTTACGTCTGAACTTTGAACACAGTGGTGTGCGTGTCTAAATGTAATTAGTAAGTTATGTCCAAGTATCGAGCAAGCATATATTGTATCCATGACTATAGGACTAGAGATATGTCGCACGACATTGTATTATAATTTTCATACTCAACCTTTACAAGATGCATCATGCATTTACAAGAATATGTGATGGTATCGTTGCAAACTTTCAGTAGAATGCTTATTCAACATTGGCATAAAAAATTCATAAATATTGCAGAAGAACATTCGGTACACAGACGCAAGGGACAAGAACTTTGTTACTTTGACCACACCGTCCATTCACAGGTTCCTCTCCGTACACCAGTCCTCCACGATGCCACAAAAACTACACTACCGTGTACAACTGACCCATGTACAACCGTGCCTCTCTAAGTGTAGACTCAACCCATGCCTCTGGTGCCACGCACCCATGACCTTAGAGACTTCACACCTGTGCATCCACAACCGAGCCTCTCTAACCAAATATTTGAACCAATGCCTCTGCTGACATACATCCGTGCCTCAAGACACTTGATACCAGCAAGAGGGTACAAAACCGTGCATCCACACAACCGTTCTTGTACTGACTGCACTTTGGTGCCTCCGTTTGCTCGATCGACGTGCCTCACATGAAACCCATAGTAAATCTACGTGCTCCGTGCGACTGATCGCCCGTGCCTCCCCACAACCGTGCCTGTACTAACTTCAGTTACGTGCCTCCATTTCCTCAATCCACGTGCCTCACATAAAACCCACTGTAACTCGACGTGCTACACACACGTGCCTCTCGCATGAAACCCACAGTATCTCTGCGTGTTAGGCACCCGTCATCGCCCTTGTAACTTTGGTATTGCACACACGTTCCTCTCAGTATACCTGTGTTCCAAACAACCGTGCCTGTACTGACTGCAATTCCATGCATCTGTTTGCTGAAACCATGTGCCTCACATGAAACCCATGGTAACTCTACGTGCCTGCACACAACCATGCCTGTTCTGACTTCAATTTCGTGCCTCAGTTTGCTGAATCCAGGTGCCTCTCACATAAAAGAGATGCACAACCATGCCTCAGAGTAAACAACACACGTGCCTCTACTGTATTTATAACTTTGACCACAATTAAATAACATCCGTCCAAAAAAACATCATTAAAAGAGATGCACAGCCAAGCATCTTATACATCAAAATCCATTATGTTCAAACGCTATAACTAACATCAATACGGCAGAAAATTGAAGATAACAGCAAGCCTCCCAACAAGCTATTTGAAAGTTATCAGCACCAAGCTGTTTACTTCAATAGACGATGCCTGAAGAAAATCACTGAAACCTTCCTGTTTGAACACCATTCTATTACCCAAACCAATGAAGTAGGAGCAAGGAGTGCTCACATATATATCATCATCACCAGATTCCAGAGTAACTTCAAGAGTTAAAACGCCAGTTCTAGGAAAAGTCACAAACTCCTTCAAACTCCTCACAACAATACCAGGAATAACCTGACAAAAAACATCAAGCTATCAGAAATAGAATACAAATTCAAAACTATAAATAGAAGATGTAATAAAAATAAATAAATAAACAGAAACAAAAAAAACAATGGGAAAAAAAATCTAACCATATGATGACCATTAACATTCATGGAATCAATCCTGTGAACAAAAGGACAACAGGGTATGTAGTCATCATCAAATAGTTGACACCTCATGAAATACATCTGCTCATAATTAAGAAAAACACCACGGGTGTAATAACAACTCCCAACAAAGTCCTTCTCAGAGTCGCTCAAACCATGTAGAGCTACAAAATATAATTACACAGGCTCAAGGGAACAGAAAAATCAAAATGTACAATAAAACAAGATAAAAACTTCCTTAAAAATAAACCTTACCAACAGACGGTAAAGGAGACAACGCATCTCCACGACCAACACGATAAAAATCAATACCAATCCAAGTTCCATATTGTTCAAGCCTAATGGTCATTATATCACGAGGACGAACACCATAATCACTGACCAATCGTTCCCGGGAAGGACCATGGAATTTGCTCCTCACACGACAATGACTAAACAGAACACCATACAAATAACCCTCATTGCACTAAAGAGCCAGATCAGTATCTTCGTCACCCCTCCTTATGGCTAAAGCCCTACACTCCTCGATGTAACAAGCAAGATGAGCTGTAACACTGCACGGAACATACTGCACAACAAATCAAAACAAGGATCATAATAAAAATATAAACAGCATGGACAGCACCAAAAGAAATAAGCGTGTGTGCCAAAAATTGAACAACTATAAAATGATTTTCTTACAACACGCCTCCAACAACGCCGATCCAGGACCACACTGAACCCATCTACAGAAGAATCAACAGAAGAACACGGGCCACCAGGCATACGGCAAAAAGGACAAGCCATAACTGCAAGGAACACAATGGTTATCAACAACTAATCCCACAAAACCCAGTTGAAACTTGACATCTGATAGTGTTGGTAGTCCCCACCCGTAACTACCCCATAAATCTCCATATCCCGGAAATATAATGGGAACAAAAAGAGAAACGAGAAAGGGAAACAGGGAACCCACGAAGGCAACCAGTAGGAACGACGATGTCGCGAACGGGGAGGCGCGCTCGACGCTAAAGAAGGACTACCGTAAGACCAGGCAACAAGCGCAGCGGCCGGAACAACTGCCGCCGTAACCATGCGACAAGAGCAGCGGCGGCGACGGGCGGAGACTACGGCAAAGAACGAACAATGCTCGACGAGGGTTCGCCCACAACAGAGAGAAACGAGAAACAGATCTCAAAACAGATCAAAAGGTATTACAAAACATTAGAAATATAAGGACTAAAGTGAAAAAAGGAAAAACCACAAAGGGAAACCGAAAACCGGAAATCACGGGACAAGCCGTGCGCGTGCCAAGTGTCACGGGCGGAGCGCATCCGAAAAGTCTCGGGAGCGCTCCGCGCGTGACACTTGGCGCGCGTGGAGTGCTCCCCGACTAATCGTTGCGGGGAGCGCTCCTCAATTAGTGATTTCGCAAAGAAACAAAAAAACTTCATTGCAATATGCCCCAAGACAAAAGAAAAAGGTGTATACGAGTGACTCCATCCCAGCCCAGCCCAGCACAGCCCAGCCCATTATCAGAGGAGCGAGTGACTTTGTCATCGCCAAGGTTGAACCAGACCTGACCAGGCCACGCTAATCCTCTCAAGAGCTCTCGCCGGGATCCCTCGCCGCCGGCGCCACCGCGCCGCCGCGGCGCCATGCTCCATCTGCACAGCCGCGTCATCGCCCATCTCATCTCATGTCCAGCAACCTCTCCCGCATCCCCTCTCCGCCGCCTCATCTCCGCGGTCGCGGCCGCGCCCGCGGTCTCCCCGAGCCCTAGTAGCTTCGCCGTGGAGGAATACCTCGTCGCCACCTGCGGCCTCACCCGAGCACAGGCCGCCAAGCTCTCCCACCACAAGTCCCCCGCCAAGCCCGACGCCGTGCTCGCCTTCCTCGCCGGCCTCGGCCTCTCCGGCGCCGACTTCGCAGCTCTCGTCGCCAAGGACCCCAAGTTCCTCTGCGCTGACGTGGAGACAACCCTGGCCCCCGTCGTCATCGGGCTCACCGGCCTCGGCCTATGACGTCCTGAGATCGCACGCCTCATCTCGCTTGCCGGTGCGTTCTTCCGCCGTAGATCTGTCCCCTCGAGGCTACCGTACCTCCTGCCCCTCTTCGGCTCTCACGACAACTTCCTCCGGCTACTCAAGAACAACCCTAGTCTCCTGGGATGCGACCTCGACAGGGTTGTCAAACCCAAGATCCCGTTTCTGCAGGAGTGCGGGCTAGGTGTTTGTGATACATACAACAGCTCGCCGCCACTACTATAATTGGGTACATTTCATCACAACACAGAGATCGGCGGTACATGCTCACATTTTTTTTCTCATGAAGAAACAATGAAACCAAAACTCCTTTTCTGATCCCGAGCTCAAATGCTCATTGATGAACAGTAAGATCGAAAATAATAGTAGAAAGATCTACCACAAATCTTTTTTTTGTAAACTTTGATAAATGTTTTGTATGCTTGACAAATTTTAGAATAAATTAACTTTCGTGGAAGTGATGGCAAAAAAACAAAATTAACACTCCAAAAATGTTTTCAAAACTAGGATTTTCAGAGCACCAAATATTCTTTTGCCATGACTTCCACAAATGTCAAGCGAGGGTTCAGGTGTGCTGACGTAGCCCTCCTGCCCCTACAATTCTGATGACCTTGACTTTATTGATGTCATGGAAGGGTCGAAGTACCCCTCGGAGACTAACTCGGAGTTGGAGTATGCCAAGATGATGGTGTAGAGGAGGAGGACAAGAAAAACAGTGACGGCCAAAACGACAACCACCCAACGGTCTGCACAAAGTGTCCTCGCCAAGATGATGGTGTAGAGGTGGCATTCAAGAAGAAGGACTAGACGCCGAGTACTGTCTAGCTAGTCTCTTAATTTGAGAGTCCATAAAATCCTGACTCGTGGTCAATGGTCTCACTTAACTTGCAAAAAATGCATATCTTTTCGTCCTGGTGAACGTTCCTGAAGGATTAGAAGAGATTTTGTACTCCAACTATAAACCATTTGTTTTGATCGATTTATCAATCATTTTTTTTAACAAAAAGATTTTTTTTAACGTGAAAAGAAGAAAAAAAATTTATGAAAGCAAAGAAAAAAAAACTTCATTGCAATATGCCCCAAGATTAAAAAAAATGGTGTATACGAGTGACTCCATCCCAGCCCAGCCCAGCACAGCCCATTATCAGAGCAGCGAGTGGCTTTGTCATCGGCAAGGTCGAACCAGACCAGACCACGCCGAGGTCTCTCGCACTTTGTCAGCCGGCGAGAGCCGTCGTTCCCTCGCCGCCAGCTCCACAGCGCCGCCGCGGCGCCATGCTATCAGAACCTGAAGTGTTCACTCTGAAGATGTAGTTCATGTATCGTTTCAGGCAAAAAACGATTCAGTAAACCAAGGGCCCAGATGCACCGACAGCGAAAGTCTCATCCTAGCCGTAGATCTATTTTGGAGAATGTTGGAGAATGTTGGAGATGTGGTGATAAATGGCAGCATGGTCACAAATGTAAATTGGTTCCTAATATACATTTGCTACAACAAGAAGAACCAGATCAAATTGTAATTGATAGTGAGGAAGTTGAGCAACAGGAACAACCAGAAAATACAGAGGAAGGAGAACAAGCAATGTTCATCTCTACACATGCATTGGATCATCAGCTAGCTGTACCAAATCCTACAGTTATAATCCACATTAATGGAAAAAGAGCAGTGGCCTTACTAGATTCTGGCAGTACTTCCTCCTTTATTAATCAAGATTTTGCTATTAAGGCCAATTGTCAGATGTTACCTGTCAAACAAAGAACTATAGCAGTAGTACCTAACTGCAAATTTCAGCTAGCTAAACTGAAACTCCAACATAATTTCAGAGTGCTGACACTTCCTAGCCATGATGTTATTCTGGGATATGATTGGATGACTATAGTCAGCCCTGTAGCATTCAACATCCCCAAGCAGACATTCAGTTTCACAAAAGAGGGAAATCAAACTGTTACTACTACAGTCTTCAATACTTCTGCACCAGTTAAGAAAGTACCAGCAGAAAAGATGGATAAGCTATTGGATAAAGGAGTGGAAAGTTTCCTCTTACAAGTGCACAACATATTGATGGAAGCACCAGAAGGCACACAAACTCCTTCTCAAATACAAAAGTTACTGCTAGAATATGCTGATCTGTTTGAGGAACCTAAGTCTTTGCCACCTGAAAGGGCTCTGGACCATACTATTCCCTTAGTTCCTGGTGCAACTCCACCTCATGTGAGACCTTATAGAGTTCCTCGACACCAAAAACAAGAAATGGAGGATCAGATTAGGAAACTGCTAGCAGCTCACCTCATCAGGCACAGTCAAAGTCCTTATGCAGCCCCTGTTATACTAGTGAGGAAGAAGGATAGTTCAATGAGGTTATGCACTGATTTTAGGAAACTTAATTCTTTAACAATTAAGAACAAGTTTCATATACCAGTGATTGAAGATCTCTTAGATGAATTGCATGGTGCTCAATATTTTTCTAAGATTGATCTTAGATCAGGCTATCACCAGATCAGAATGCATCCTGATGATATACAAAAAACTGCATTTAGGACATTTTTGGGCCACTTTGAATATTTAGTTATGCCTTTTGGGTTGACAAATGCTCCTGGCACCTTTCAAGCCCTAATGAACAGCATTTTTGGGCCATACTTGAGGAAGTTTGTATTGGTCTTCTTTGATGATATTTTAATTTACAGCAAAAATCTCAAGGAACACCAGGAACACTTGAAGATAGTGTTGCAAATACTAAAAGAACATCAGCTGTTTGCAAAGATGTCCAAGTGTGTTTTTGCTGTCCAACAAGTAGAATACTTGGGACATGTAATATCTGCAGAAGGAGTAGCTACAGATCCCAAGAAAATAGCTGCTATTGCTGAGTGGCCAACACCTGACTCTGTTACTAAACTGAGAAGTTTCTTGGGTTTAGCTGGGTATTACAGAAGGTTCATCAAAGGATATGGAACAATTTGCAGACCTTTGCATGATTTGCTAAAGAAAGGACAGTTCGCATGGAAACAAGAACACAACCAAGCTTTTGTCCAGTTACAACAAGCCTTGATCACAGCACCTGTCCTAGCACTGCCGAATTTTTCCTTACCTTTTGTATTGGAAACAGATTCTTCAGGCAGAGGAATAGGAGCTGTGCTCATGCAACAGGGCAGACCCATAGCATACTATAGTTCAGCCTTGTGTCCCAGAAATGCAGCTATGTCTACATATGAGAAGGAAGCATTAGCTATATTAGAAGCATTAAAAATGGAGGAACTACCTGCTAGGGAATGAACTCACTATCAAGACAGATCAGCAGTCCCTCAAGTTCATTACTGACCAGAAAATCACTGAGGGAGTGCAACATAAACTGATGGTGAAGTTACTGGAATTTAATTTCAAAATCCAGTATAAGAAAGGAGCAACCAACAAGGTAGCTGATGCATTATCCAGAATCCTTCCAAGTTGTTTTGCTATGTCAGCTATCACACCTGTATGGGCTGAGGATCTGTTACTCAGTTATCAACAGGATCCAGTCAGTAAGAAATTACTAGAGCAACTGCTGCTGCAACAAAACACTCACAATTCTGATTATACCATACATGCTGGGATAATCAGATACAAAGGAAAAATCCTGGTAGGAAATACTCCTGCACTCAGAACTCAGTTAATACATGCTCTCCACAGCTCACCTATAGGAGGACACTCAGGGATGAGAGCTACATACCAGAGGATCAAGAATATTTTCTATTGGCCTGGTCTGAAACATGAAGTGGAAACATTTATAGCTGCATGCCCTGTTTGCCAGAGAGCAAAACATGAGAACTACTTGCAGCCAGGTCTACTGGATCCCCTTCCTGTAGCAGACATGTCATGGCAACATGTGACCATGGACTTCATTGAAGGCCTGCCAAACTCTCAGGGCAAGGAAGTTATTATGGTAGTGGTGGATAGATTTACCAAATATGCCCATTTTATCCTACTATCCCATCCCTATATTGTCCTAAGTGTAGCACAAGCATTTGTTGATCACATCATTAAGTTGCATGGACCCCCTAAACTGATCATATCTGACAGAGACAGGATTTTACAAGCCAGCTCTGGAAAGATATATTTGCTGCTTTGCATGTGGAATTAAGATATAGTACAGCTTACCACCCTCAAACAGATGGTCAAACGGAACAAGTAAACCAATGCCTGGAAACTTATTTGAGGTGTATGACTACTAATGAACCAAAAAAATGGGTCTCTTGGATGTCTTTGGCTGAATTTTGGTACAATTCCACATACCACACTGCCTTGAAGATGTCTCCATTTCAGGCACTATATGGATTTCCCCCTCCCCTCATCTCTGAATTAGCAATTCCTGGTCCTGAAGAAAAGGAGGCACAAGATTTCCTCAATGCTAAACAACACATGTTGGATTTGCTCAAGAGCAACTTGCAACAAGCACAAAACAGGATAAAACACTATGCTGATATGAAAAGAGTGGAAAGAGTTTTTCAAGTTGGGGAGCTAGTTTATCTGAAAATGGCACCATACAGATTGGCAGCTTTTGGTTTTCGAGGAGCTCTGAAACTCCAAAACAGATACTATGGCCCTTTCTTAATCACACAAAAAGTGGGTCAGTCAGCTTACAAGCTCCAATTCCCTGTAGATGTCAAGATCCATCCAGTGTTTCATGTGAGCCAGCTCAAGAAGCACATTGGAAACAAATCCATTCCCAGCCCTCATTTACCAATGGTGAATGCAGATGGAACGATCAAAACGGGTCCAGAGGGAGTTCTGCAAGTCAGGCAAATTCCAAAGCACAACAAACCGGTGGTCCAATGGCTTATTCAGTGGCAGAATTTACCTGCAGACGAAGCCACCTGGGAGGACGCAGATTTCATCAAATATACATTTCCTGAATTCTTCAAAGCAACAACTCAAGCTTGGCGCGAAGCAGAGCACACGCCGTGAGGGCACTTCGTGTCTCAAGAAGGGGGCAATGTCAGAACCTGAAGTGTTCACTCTGAAGATGTAGTTGTTGTATCGTTTCAGGCAAATAATGATTCAGTAAACCAAGGGCCCAGATGCGCCGACAGTGCAAGACTCATCCTAGTCGTAGATCTATTTTACCATTGTAACAGTCCTTTACCCGTTTACTATTACCAGCTGGTTAAACCACTGCCTATAACTGGCCGGGATGTGGCTGGAGAGAGGCATCTTGATCACTTTTCCTCAAATCACCGCGATGGCTAATATACCGGAACCCTAGCGTTCCTCCTACCTCATACCTATACCGCATAGTTCCTAGGAAAATTCCATAGAAATTCTTACAGATCCTCCTCGGGATCTAACACATGCTCCATCTGCGCAGCCGCGTCATCGCCCATCTCATCTCATGTCCAGCAACCTCTCCCACATCCCCTCTCCATCGCCTCATCTCCGCTGCCGCACCCGCCGTTTCCCCCAAACCTAGTAGCTTCATGGTGGAGGAGTACCTCATCGCCACCTGCAACCTCATCCGACCACAAGCCGCCAAGGCCTCTCCGAAGCTCTCCCACCTCAAATCCCCCGCTAAGCCTGACGCTGTGCTCTCCTTCCTCGCTAGTCTCAGCCTCTCCACCGCCGATGTTGCCGCCCTCGTCGCCAAGGACCCGCAGTTCCTCTGCGCCGGCGTCGAGAGAACCCTGCACCCCATCGTCGTCGGGCTCACCGACCTCGGTCTCTCCCGTCCTGAGATAGCACGCCTCATCTCACTCGCCGGTGTGTTCTTCCGCCGTAGATCTGTCACCTCGAGGCTATTGTACCTCATGTCCCTCTTAGGCTCTCACGACAACCTCCTCCGGCTACTCAAGAACAGCCCTAGTCTCCTGGGATGCGACCTCGACAGGGTTGTCAAACCCAAGATCCTGTTTCTGCAGGAGTGCGGGCTAGGTGTTTGTGATATTGCCAAGCTGTGCATTCGTGTGCCACGGATGCTCGGCATCAACCCGGAGCGCTTCCAGGCGATAGTGGCGTCTGCTGACCGGCTCGGTGTGCCCCGTGGATCAAGGATGTTCAACCACGCGCTGCATGCCATTTCATGTTTCAGCAAAGAGGAGATCGCAGCCAGAGTGGACTACTTGAAGAACACCTTCATGTGGACGGATGCTGAGGTGGCCATTGCTGTTTCTAAGGCTCCATTGATGCTGACGAGGTCCAAGGAATCTGAAAGAACATGCGGTGCCCCCATGTTTGGTTTTGGTAATTGATGACAATCTCTATGGACTAATGGTCGCCTTGAGTTCTATTTGAAGGGTTTGTCCATAGGCTTTTCTTGGAGTCCATTTGTTGGTTTCGAGGAGTGTTTGTAATGACCAAGGTGCTATTAAGGAATTATCCAAAGATTGGTCATATGAGTGTTGTGCTTATAGCAAGCATGTCTTGAAGAAGAAGAGTGTGTGATCATTCATGTTTACCTTCAAGACATCATCCAAATGAAGAGAGTTGGAAAGATTCAAGGTTGATCAAGACTAAGTCAAAGAGTGAATCAAGTTGATCAACACACAAAGCATAGAAGATGTACCGAGAGGGATCAAGCAATCCCATGGTATGGTAAGCATTGTCAATTACGCTTTGTATACTAACCCATGATCTTCATGAGAGTTCTTTGTGGGGTTAGGTTGTGGTGTGCAAGTTCAAGTGAAGCATCTCGAAGAGATCAAATGCTTGAAGCTTGTCGTCCATTGTGGTGACAATGGACTTGTGAAGATGTGCGGACGAGAGGCTCGCCCATAGTGGAGTATGGGGGAGCAATCAACTAGTCTTCATCGAGCCAACGCAATCAAGAAAGGTGGTCCAACTTGAGGGAGTCAAGATCGTCATCATCTAGCTCAAGTGCACCATGTGCATGGCAAAGGTTTGCCCTTGATAGGTTTTCTATTTTACCGGTCTCATGGTAGTTGTGAGAGATCGGGTTATAGGATCGATTGCCGTACTATCAAGGGGGGCTCTCGATGAGTTGCTTGATTGTTTCGTTCGTAGAGAGCTCAAACCATTGCATCCTTGCATCATCTTTATTAGTTCTTGTTTGGTTCTTCTCCTTGTGAGTTTTGGAGCTTATGGTCATTTTTATGACAAGCTCGAGTTCATCGAAAACGGAGTTCACATGCTTCTTCTATGATGTTTTCGATGTTGGAGGGTATGCCGGTTCTTCTC
Organism: Triticum timopheevii; assembly: GCA_963921465.1. Lineage (NCBI taxonomy): Eukaryota > Viridiplantae > Streptophyta > Magnoliopsida > Poales > Poaceae > Triticum > Triticum timopheevii. The sequence goes on along the minus strand of OY997272.1, from coordinate 56,577,828 downwards.
TGTTGGAGGTTTCACTCCTTTGTTTGCTAAGCATACCTCCCCTGCCTCTTATTACCACTCGTCTTCCTCTATCCAACAAGCTTGAGTTTGCTCAATTCGGAGCTCATTTGAAGAAGCTATGGCAGTTCTGGTTTTCCTTGGAGTATACTTTGTTTTCGTGGTAGTGGCATAAGGGTGGCGCCAGCGGTAGTACCGCGGTCCTCAGCGGTAGTACCGCCAAAGCTCTCAAGCGGTAGTACCGCTCCACTAAGTGGTAGTACCGCTCTCAGCGGTAGTACCTCTCCAGGAGCGGTAGTACCGCTTGTGAGCTTCGGCCGTAGTACCTCAGTGGTTCCGGGCTACTACCGCCTCGATTCGAGAACGATGTTTTTCGTGTCGGGTTTTGCGGTACTAGAAGCAGTAGTAGTGGCGGTAGTACTGCTTCAAGCGGTAGTACCACTCTTTCTCCCGCGGTAGTACCGCTCTGGGGCCAGGACCCTGTCTTCCTCGTCAGCGCGGTAGTACCGCTGGGGGGGAGCGGTAGTACCGCTCTCAGCGGTAGTACCGCCCTGCCCAAGCGGTAGTACCGCTCTGTGCGGGGATGTTCAGTGGGGTAACGGTTGGATTGGTTCCCCCACTATATAAAGGTGTCTTCTTCTCCAATGAACCTTATCCTTTGAGCTTGTGTTCTTCCCCCATCGTTGACCTTCTTCGAGCTTTCTAACTCTCAATCCCTCCATGGATTCTTGCTAGTTCTTGAGGGAAAAGAGAGAGGAGATCTAGATCCACGTTTCCACCAATCACTTTCTCCTCTAAGTGAGGGGTACCCCTTGTATCTAGATCTTGGAGTTCTTCGTGTTCTTCTTTCGTTCTTCCTCTCATTTTCCTCCCTAGCATTAGTTGCTTTGGTGGGATTTGGGAGAGAAGGACTTGGGCACTCCGTGTGCCCTTGCCATTGCATTTGGTGCATCAGTTTGAGTTCTCCACGGTGATATGTGGAAGTGAAGTTTGAGAAGCTTATTACTCTTGGGTGTTTGGGCACCCTAGAGCTTGTTCCTCTTGGGTGCCTTGGTGCCCTAGACGGTTGGTGGTGTTCGAAGCTCAATCATTGTGGTGTAAAGCTCCGGGCAAGCGTTGGGGTCTCCAATTAGGTTGTGGAGATCGCCCCGAGCAATTTGACGGGTACCGGTGACCGCCCCCAAGGGTTGCCAAAGTGTACGGGTTCGGTGACCGCCCCCAAGGGTTGCCATTTGTACGGGTTCGGTGACCACCCTCAAGGGTCCCTTAGTGGAATCACGGCATCTTGCATTGTGCGAGGGCGTGAGGAGATTACGGTGGCCCTAGTGGCTTCTTGGGGAGCATTGTGCCTCCACACCGCTCCAAACGGAGATCAGCATCCGCAAGGGTGTGAACTTCGGGATACATCATCGTCTCCGCGTGCCTCGTTTATCTCTTACCCGAGCCCTTTACTTATGCACTTTACTTTGTGATAGCCATATTGTTCTTTGTCATATATATTGCTATCACATAGTTGCTTATCTTGCTTAGCATAAGTTGTTGGTGCACATATGTGAGCCTAGTTGTTTTAGGTTTTGTGCTTGACAAATTAACCGTTAGGTTTATTCCGCATTTGTTCAAGCCTAAACCGTAATTATTTTAAAGCGCCTATTCACCCCCCCTCTAGGCGACATCCACGATCTTTCAGAATCGCTGCAGCGCAGGTCTGAGTTCCTCATCTCGGAGGTTGGCTTGGAACCGGCTTACATTGCTCGTCGGGTGGCAATGCTCACTTACAGCCTGGAGGGCCGGCTCAGGCCCCGGTATTATGCTGTAAAGTTTCTCAAGGAAAATGGATTGATCAAGCATGACCGGGACTACTATTCTCCAGTTTTAGTCAGCAATAACGATTTCATGAAGAAGTACATATGCCCTCACAAGGAAGCTGCACCACACCTTGCTGAAGACTATGCAACAGCTTGCAGAGGGGATGTGCCCGCGAGATTCATATTTGCATGAACAAAGAACAGGGTATTGTATTTCAAAAATGCGTACTGCACAAGAAAGATTTTAGCTCTGTGAAATTCATGTTTTACTGTTTGCTGTGTAACTATATGTTTATTTTCTGCTACTGTTGGATACTTCTTTTGTAGTTGGTAGGACCTGATGAAAATGATACTTTCATTCCTTGCTGGCACGGTTTTGAACTTTTTCATCCTCATGTCATGTTGACACCAGATGTTGGGACGGAGAAATTGTGAGATCAGGCAATTCTTCGATGCATTAAAATTATTATTTTCAGTTTAGTAGGTGGTTCCTTACAAGAATGTTAGTATTTTCACTGGCAGATCATGAAGTTGTTATTTCTCAGCTGTCCCTGCAAATGACAAAAGTGGCTTAGCTTTCCCCATCAGTATCAGGAAATCAGTAGACAAATGTGTCATGTCTAGTTAACAGCCTGCTAAATTGGAATCGTTTCTGTTTGTGCACGAACCCTTGTTATAGTTGAATAGATAATTAGAGGCAAGTTGGGATGGTTGCTCCTTGTCTGGTGTGCAGAAGGAAAAATGAATCACACCTGTGGTACATCACATATCAGTAGAATTCCAGAGGGATGGTTCATAGCTTTCTTCATAATTACCAAGTTTTCTTATCTTTAAAAAAGAAAAGAATAATAACGAGTGCACTTGCAATCTTTTTCTTCTTCTTTATATTAGAGCAAGCATGGCATCAACTTGGCTACCACGATTCACGGGGCATAGCCGTTCGGTGTGGTAACTAGAGAAACTGGCACCTATATCTACAGATTGCTTTTTATGGTGTTGAGCTTGTTTATAGGACTGGCCTTTCTTCCTTGAAAGGCAGAAAAGCCAGACATGGGAGGGCTGGCTAATCCAACGCGACGCGGTGCTTTCTTTTTCCAGGAGGAAAAGGTGGGCTGAAACTGGATGCAGACGCATGGTGTGCTTTCTTCTTCCTGCAGACGAAGCATGGTACGTACGGGCTTAGGTGATTCTGAAGGAGGATCAACAGATTTTGAGATGAGAAGATGGTCTAGTTTCTCATGGAAAGGATGATCTGGATGGTGGTTTTGTCACTGATTCAGTTAGTGCTTCACTGTTGCCGCGTCTTGCTTGACACCAGGTCAGAGCTCGCACTCATGTATCGTGTGTAAATAATAACCTGAAATACATTCTGGAAGCATGGCATATTACTTGCTGTATTAGAGAGTTCACTTGCAAGACCCTGTCGACGGTGGTTGGTGTCAAGACCTTGTCTGAAACTTGGCAAGAAAAGCAACTCAACAACTGGACACTTTTACTGTCGTGTACCTTGAGTAATCAGGCTATAAAAGCCAGAGATCTCCTGCCCTAGAGCTTCATCCTCTTTGTACCCTAGAGCCATACGTGTATCTTGAACAGCTAGAAACCCTTTCAGCCTGAAAATTCCATTGAAAGCCGCGATTTTTCAGTCCAAGATTTGTTGGTTCTGAAACTGAACCTTGACAGTTGAAGCCTGAACCTGTCAAGTTTCAGCTTTAGAATGAAGATGAATGTTGCAGATCTATTAACACTCCAAATGCGCTTATGTTGTTCATCTCGAAATATAGAGAATGGGATCGCCCTGCAGATCGAGATCAAAAACCAACTCAAATCGGTCGAGGGTTCTGCTGGTGCTGCCCAAATCAACTTCCTGCAAAGAAAAACGTAGGTGATGGACGGTCCTTGACAATCAAAAAAACATCAATGATGGAGGTTTTCAAAATTTTATTACTCCCTCCAATCCGAATTAATTGAGGCAGCCTCTATACCAATTTGTACATAGGCTTGTATAGAGGTTGCGCCAATTAATTCGGATCAGAGGGAGTAGTCGAGTTTGGCGTTGCATTGATTTTGAAATGCACCTTCCGTTTTCTTGTCTTTGATACTTCAACAAATCGATATGATATCTGTGAGAAGAAACATATTACTCCCTCTGATCCACAATAAAAATAAATAAATTAGACCACCGGGGGAGGAACCGCGCGACATTATATAAAGAGAGAATGTGAGATACAGAATTCGACCTGAAGAGGGGTTGAACTCTGGTAGGCAAGGCGAAACCACAGTGCCCCCATCACTGGGCTATGAACTCATCCCTCCCTCGGATCCATATTACTTGTCACAGCGGTATGCGGCGCTCAGCAAGCAAACATGCCCCCATGCGCGTGCTTTGGGCCAACCCAAGTGTGGGGCGGGGCACGCCCCTATTTTTTTTATTGTTTTTTTAACTTCCAAAAATGTTCAAATATCCCAAATCCAAAAAGAAGTGGGGATTTGAATTTTTTCCTGAGTTTTAAAAAATAATATGAAAAAATATATCAAAATTTCAAAAGTATTCACAAATTTGCAAATGTTCAAGAATGTGAAGACCAAAAAATATTCTCGGATTTAAAAAACTGTTCAGAAACTTGAAGAATGTGCATGATTCCAAAAAATGTTCATGAATTGAAAAAAATATTCACGAATCCAAAAAAAAATTTCATGGATTTGAACAAAACATCAAAAATTAAAAAAAACTTGGTTTAAAAAATTCTAATATTCCAAAAAATGTTCTTGGATTTCCAAAAGTTGTTTGTGAGTTTGCAAAATTTTTAAAAAATGTTCACACCTTAAAAGAATATTCCTGGATTTCAAAAATTGTTCGTGAAATTTGGAGTAAAAAAAGGAAAATGAACAAAATAAAAGAAAAAATGAACATGAAAAAAAATGAAACAAAAGACGCGGAAAAGGGGAGCTAGTTGGGCCAGCCCAACTGATGGAGCAGCACCACAATTGCGCGATTTTGTTCCATGCTCAACCTCTCTCCTGTTAAATTTTCTCTGAAGTTCTTCTCTCTGTTTGGGGTTGATGACATTCTCATAAAAAGGTGGAATATCCAGTGGCCTTCTCTTTGTAGGAGTAAGAACCTTTGGCAGCTTAGGGCCTCCAGTCGTTGGAATTTCATTATCGCTGAAGATTGATCTCTCCATATCTTTACATTCACATACATCTCAAAAGTTTTGATCTTGCTGACCACTGACATCATATAATTTGTGTCAGCATCACACCCAAGCACTCGCAGACCATCAAACAATGATTTCCTGGCAACTACCAATACCCTTCCAACCTTGTGACATCTGCATAGCCACATTCCCTAACAAAATCTTCTATCGAAAGCAGAGACCATGTGACCACATCACAGCAATCATATGTGTCAATGTGCTCATCTAAATATGTCTTTTTTGGGCGGTGACCACAAAAGAACCCATTGTGATGAATCTATACTCAAATGAGGTGGTCGTTCGGTTCTACGTGCAAAGATAGGAAATTGAGCATCGAAAAGCCGTGCTCAAACAAAACCAAATTCAAAAATCATACCCAAATATGCTAAAAAAAACCTAACCCTAACCAACTCGGATCTAATCCTAACCCTGAGCACAAATTGATTGGGGGAGGGAACCTACCGTACTATGGAGGAGGATCTCCAGGGAGCTGCCATACCGGAGCCATCGACACCTATGCAGGCATCGCCGTCTCCGTGCAGCCGCACCAAATCGCCAGGGCGGTGCCGCCTCCAAATCGCCTTACCCGAACAAAAACAGAGCAAGGACTAGGGAACAACGATCTGAAAATATTTGGGATGGTTTTTGTATATATGCATCCATGTTCGTTACCCTGCAGGTCCCTGTCCGACGTGGCAACAGGTCAACGGCGCCAGATGGTCGTTCAGACCGGGTCAAGCAGGTTTTGAACGTGAATGAAACACTTACTGCAGTTTGAGGTCCATGTACCGATTTTCATAGTTTGGGGACTTCGTTGATGGCCCTGAAATAGTTTAAGGACCTACAGTGCACTTCACACACACACACATATATATATATAATACATACTCCCTCCGTTCGTAAATGTAAGTCTTTGTAAAGATTCCACTAGGTGGACTACATACGGAGCAAAATGAATGAATCCACACTTAAAATGCATCTATATACGTCCATATGTAGTTTATAGTGGCATCTCTATAAAGACTTATATTTAGGAACGGAGGGAGTAGATACTAATTGAACGAGAAAAAAGTAAAGTTCGGTCCTTAGAAAGGTAAAAAATATCCTCCAAGGAGGTAGTATCTCCAACTTCTTTTTTAGGATCTTGATAAGTGCCACACGTGTGGCACGAACACATGACAATTGCGAACTTTTTTCTATGGCATGTTAGTGACACATGGATGACAACTTTAGCTGTCAAGCATGAC